>JAOVVF010000036.1:19628932-19640458 GCA_028565595.1 Duopalatinus emarginatus | reverse complement strand
TTGAATTATATTAAATTTTCCCTATAATAATAATGATAATAATAATAATAATAATAATAATAATAATAATAATAATACAAACCTAAAAATCTGTTTCTCTCATCAAGGCGCTGTAACTTATAATCATGCCCCATTAATTAATGATAAACAATTTAGAATTACAGAAATTCACTTGGTCTTGCTACCAATATTTAAAATAAATTGCCTCATATTATGTGACATTTGAAACTGACTACCCCGCAATACATATAATATTCATTACATGTATTATTTCATACTTAATATTAAATGCATAATATATATGTTAATAATACTTATAGAATAATATTGTCATTAAATAATACTTATGACATGGCACTGCTGTTGGTGACTGACCTGTTCATCTGTAGAATTTTTTTTTACACACAAAATGGTGCAAACACACATCATCAGCTGACACGAAAGTGACACTAACTAAAATAAGCACTCTTTGCAACCGTGATGAGCAGAAAGGCATCCCAATACATAACACTGCAAACCTTGAGGATGATTAGACTATAACAGACAAGGTTTCATTCCTGTCAGTCATGAACAGGAATCTGAGGCACTGGGCACAGACTCACCCAAATTAACTGATGTTGCCTGATTTTTTCCAATCTACTGCATGATTCTGCGTAAACTCTAAAGATCAGAAGTTTGTGAAATACTTAAACCAGTGGTTAAAGTAACAGATCTCATTTTAATATTTAACATTAACTGAAGCTGCTGACCTGCCTGTTACACTTATGCCACATGATTAATTGATTGGATTTGATTGGATTGAATTGCTTACTTTAAAATCACACATTAATTTCACATTAATTTCTTGAATGCATGAATGCAGCCCAACTGACCTTGTCGTTGCTATTCTCGGGGGGTTTTCTACAATTTCAATTGCTAATTCTGCCCAAGTGGTTTCCACGGAGACTGTTACTATGGTCCTCCTGTCACTAGTGGAGTCTCCTGTGATATAGCTCGTCATCTTGTCTTATTAATAGACTTTAATTTGCATTGGGAGATGCAACACACACACACACACACACACACACACACACACACACACACACACACACACACACACACATATTTTCATACAACAGTCCCAATCATTTAGATGTTTAAACTTGGTTACAACAAGCTGCCCACTGGTTGTCAGTTTCTCTCTCTCTCTCTCTCTCTCTCTCTCTCTCTCTCTCTCTCTCTCATAAAGGTGTAGCAAATAAACTAATCACGTTTCTGAATTTCAATTTTAGCTGAGAATCCTGAATACACAATATACCCAAGGAATAATGCCTTCATCATTCACTGTGTGGATAAGCCATGCAAATTTCTGCATGACTGGTTTTCTAAATGTTTTTTTTCTAGCTGCTAATTATTCCATGCGTGGGTGTGTGGGGGTGATACAGCTAAGTATATAATACATGTACATGTGTGTTTGTGTGTGTTGCTGGTGGAAAGATGGCTTAATGTTTGTAAGCCTGCCCTTGTTTGCGTGGGCGGCTACAATATGTGGCTGTGCCTAAATGCCAAATGCACGCTTGGCCATGTGCAAATCACTGTCCTTATAGTGACTGTGCAACAGTTAGGATCAAAGAAATCTCAAAAATTGTCTACCTACCAACCTACCAACTCCCACACATGATTACCACACTAATTACCATAACGTTTACACAGAGATGTAACACCCATGGTGTAGCACAGTGCACGGCTCTCTTCTACAAAATGACTACTATGCCCTTATATGGCATAAATCTAGCACTGTGGAAAGGTTGGTAAGGTCTGTGTGTGGCACAGACCTCAGGAATCCATGGACCCCAGTTTTCAACAGGGCACTGTGCAGGCTGCTGGTGGTTTGGTGCTTCGAAACTATTTGCAGCCCTTCATGGACACAATGATGGGATATTCCAGCACAATGTATGTACATGATAATTGTGCAGAATTAGTTTAAGGAGCATTTCTACAATTCATACAATTGGTGTGGCCTGAACATTTGCCTGCCACAAGCCCAATCAAACATTTATGGGATGTGGTGGAGAGGTTCATTGTCCATGTCGAGTTGCTGTGCTTTGCTGGGCTAGAAGGGGTCCTACACAATACTAGCTCCTGTCCTATGACTTTTGGCATGCTAGTGTACGATATGTCGTATATTCACTGTTTCACGTTTACTCATGTAGAATATTTTTATATCTGAAGCAACTTATATGGTGGAATACATTCTAAGCATCTAGCTGTTAAAGAAGCCTGGTTTTAAAGTACTCCCTATTTTGCACCCTGTTCTAACACACAAGGTGTGTGTTAATTTGTTAAAATGTGCAGGACGTACACCAGACCCAAAAGATGAACCTATATTTTATAAACAGCAACTCTCACCATCCTCAGTGGTCATGCAGATCAAGTTAAAAATATAAATCACGTCAGCGACCATTCACATGACATAATAGCTTTTCTTGTTCAAAATCTCTAGACGTCTAGCCAAGTACACTTGTTCTTAATCAAATACACTCTATAAATAACCCAGTCACACTTTGTGAGGTTTCATTTCTGACATTGCTAAGCTGTTTTGTGCTATACATTTTCCCTTTACATTATTATTGTCTTACATAGAGTGTTATTATAAGAGTTCAGTCTATTTGCAGATCACCTGACCCCTTACCTTTTCAGTTTTGAATATCACTCTGCTCTTTCGGTTTGTGTGCTTGTGGTTTATAAAATAAACTTGCTCTTATATAGAACCTGCCTGCATCTGACAGCAGCAGAACTGACAGAACTAAGGGTCCAGAAGAGGCAACTGTAAAAAGAAGAGGATGTACAAGCACAACCAAGTACAAGGGCAATAACAGTGTGCATTTAAACACCAGTCTTAAAGCAGTGGAAGGTCAAATGATACCCTCCAATTAATGCTAATACACACTAATAACAATACTTTTCAAATTGCATAGTGTATTTTTGTTGCATTTAATTAAAGATTGTAAATAGGAATTTCCAATCTCTGACTAGGAAAAAAAGAAAAGGAACCCTTAGATACCCCCAACCTGCTGGAATATTCCATCATCTGTGGTGATACATGAAGTCCAATTCATGTTGGATTGCAAATGATTACCAAGCAGTGAAACTTGTCAATGAAATGTTTAGGTGAACCAGTAGACCCAACCCATGCCATGAGAATACGCAGCACACCAGTGTGTAACCACCACCACCAGCATGCATAGTACCTTGCTAAAACCTGGGTTTCATGGCTTCTTGGGGTCTGTGCCACTCCCAAACCATCAGCCAAAACTATTAGTACTGTGACTGTTTGGACCTCGCCACATCCTTGCCAGTCCTCCAAAGTCCAGTTAGCAAACTCACAAGCCCAGATGAGATGCTGCGTTTGGTGTTGATGTTAACAGAGGCACGCTGGTGGGTCTTCTGCTCCCCTATACCATGGAAGTTGAGAAAATTTTCACTACCTGTGGGTGATTTCCTTCAGAAATCCTATAGCCAGAACACCACTGGTCACAATCCTTAAGCACCTGTGGGCAGCTAATGCACTGTCCACTGTGGGTGGTAATGTCTTCTGTGATGTATTGCCAGTACACCTGTGACAATGCACTTGAGGAATGTTAAATGCCTGCACAACTTCAATGAAATGTACCATCCATCTGGAATGCCTTGTTTGAATTCTGGTAATTCACCTTGCCCTGCCATGAGCATGGTGGACAGTGTTCAACCTCACTCACAGGATAACACCTCACAGTTGTGGATGTTCCCAACCCTCCACTTCATAATTAATTTACATACTGCTATCCCATGACTTTAGGCATATCAGTGTATCAGCTTAGGATGACTTACCTCGAACACAAAGCTAGAAAATGTAGACAAATGCTGCAATAGTTTGCACATATACAAATTTTACTACATTCTACACCTGCATCATAAAACACTCCTGAGGGCGGAAATCAGTGGGGAGGGAAAGCAATCAACTACACTGACCTAAAGATTTCAGACTCTCATACTGAACATTGAAGATTAGCCACAACATTAAAACCACCAGTAGGTAAAGTAAATGACAATGATTCACTCTCTACAGTAGAACCTGTCAACGGGTAGGATAAATTAGGCAGCAAGTGAACAGTTGTGAAAAGCTGAAAGTGAAAAATAAAAACCCACTGCACTTACACACAGAGGAATTTGATCTCAGCACTTTTGTGCATTGAAACACAGACACTAGTGAATGAACACACAAGGGGGCAGTGAACACACTTGCCTGGAGCATGAGGCAGCCCCACAGCACCTGGCCAGCAGTTAGGGGGTTGTTAGGTGCCTTGCTCAAGGGTTCTTCAGTCCTATCTGCTGCTGTGTTGCATGCAGAAAACCTAGTACACCACCCCACATCCTGTGCCAGTGATATTTCCAAATAACAGTGGCCTTTTTCGGCAGGTTAATGCACCTACTACACTGCAAATATTGCCTTGGGGGAATGGCTTGAGGAACATGACAAAGAGTTCAAGGTGTTGACTTGGCCTTCAAACTTCCAGATATCAATGTAATCAAGCATTTTTGGGATGTGCAAGCTAAACAAGTCCAATTCATGGAGGCTCAACCTAACAACTTACAGTTCATAAAGCATTTTACTTCAGAGGTCTTGTCCGTGTCTTGATGTGTCAGAGCTGTTTTGGTGACACAAATCAACCATTACGACTAGGAAAGGTGGAGGAAAAACAAAAGCAATAAAAATATAAAAGAACCAGAAACACAGACAATTAAGAAAGAAACAGGAATGACCATGAGCATACTGCTCTTCTCCCTTCATACATCAGTTATCCCGTTATCTTTAAGCACATGACTCTGAACTGCTTAGCTTAATGGCTAAAATAGCTTTTCTCAAGCTGCCTATTCACTGTCAGCAGTGACTGTTCTTTCACATTCAAGTTAGATTTATCAGAAAAGCAGCTGATTTTAATGAAGGTTAAAGAACAATAAAGATCCATGGTGCAAGATGAATGGAATGATGACCCTATAAGTGTCATCAGTTCTGTAATGATGTTTTTATTCCAAAGAATTCGAGAGACGCTTATTAGCACACATGGGGAAACGAGGCAGTAAATCAAACATCATTTGTCTGCATATTTTTTTGGTTTACTGAGGGAAGATGAACTTGTATTTGGAATACGCTCCATTTTCTACATTCAAATGCACCATTATTATGTATCCAAGAGATGTTATGTGAATAATGAAATATAGATATTGTGCACACAAATGTTTTTTAGATCAAACCTAAAGGCTTCTTAAAATAATGCGTAACGATGTGTTATATATTCCTTGAAGCTTCACACGTTCATAACCCTTAACAAACCAGCCAGACTGGGCTCTTTTGGACACTTTTGGCTTTGCCTCAGTGATTGTTTTCACAAGAATGGCTCTGAAATGAGACCATATGTAGAACAGACCGTACATACATTACTGATGTGCGGAGTTATTGTCATATTTGCACTTTATTTTACCTTGAATGATGACCTCAGCTTTAGAAACAATGTGAGGTGACTGCTCTTTACAACAGTTCTAAGGTAAATTACCTTGCATAGGGCAATATTAAATGATCATTTTTGACTACAAAACACAAAGTGTATATGATCCTTTTTTTTTACAAAGACATTCTATTCTTGATATTATGTACAGGAAGCTGTTTGATTATTCCTCTTGGTTGTAGGATGCCCTCACAAATGAGTCTTCTTGAAAAAAAGGAGTTCAGGTCTCGGTTTGGTCATTCTTTTCCCTTTTTTTGTGCAATCCGAGGAGACAACATTTGCACACTACACTCTGCCGGGTGCACCGAGAACAGTTTCACCAAGGAAGACTCTCATGTCCTGTGCTATTCGAGTGGCAGTGGTAAAACTATAGCAAAACATGTCCCCCATCTGGCTAAGAGCATGCAGAGAGCATTTTGGGTAGGATTTACAGGGCATTACTGATTTTTAATAAAGTGGCATAAAGAGAGACAAACATTGTAAGGAAGCAAGATTTGTTTTTAACAAAAACAGAACCTATTCCAGCCTGAGTAATTTATCATGTCAACACAAAATTGTCATATCACAGAGGAAATCTATGGGCAACTTGAGCAGAACAGAAATTGTATTAGGCTGAATGTAAAACCTTAAACAAGCCAATCTCAGCATAGTGAATCAAATTAAGCAGTGCATTGTAGGTGAAAAAACTGGGGTGCTGTATGAGCCAAAAGCCCCTGTATTAATGGCTTAATATTCAGAGTGCTGTATCTCGCATCTGACACTGTCGCTCTGATCCATATGAGCATCAGTCATTTATATAGACACAAAGAGGAAGTACACCAGAGGCCAGCAGGTTTACTATGCCTCTTTATGAGTGAGCGAGTGAGTAAGTGAGTGAGTAAGGAAAAAAAGGGAGAATATTTTTAGGAGGGGTGAAAGCAAGGGCACAAAGTCAATTTCACACTCAAGTGCACTTCCGGAGAAGCCAGAAATGGCAGACATTTGGAACGCTCTATCAGTCCACTGATAGCATTGTCCATAAACTTCACTGAGAATGTCCTCTATTTACACATGCATGCAGAAAATGAAAAAGAGTGAGAGGAAAAGAGTGGCAAGAAATGTCAAACTGAAAAGACAAGGCAAAGGGTATGAAATGTAATAAGCCTTCTACTGCTGTGTATAAGTGACTACTTCTGTAGTTGAGGTAAGTGTCTGGAACAGCGTGCCATCCCCCAGGGCCCCTTTATACTGCTTTATGCTTAGCCTTTAGGCCAGAAACTGAAATAGAGCATAGAAGGAAAAAACAGAAACAGAAGAATAAAATCAAAATCACAGAGAGAACCTCTTAATTTTTCTTCCTTCTCTTAGTAACAGAGAAAAACAATATAATTTTCATAATAATATGATGCCTCGTTAATGGCTTGGGGTTAGAAATGAAAAATGCAATCTCATTTTAAATTCAATTAGCTGAATGAATGATGCTTAGGCTGTTTTGGTAATGACTGGATGATCAATATGGGTATGATTAAGGGAAGTGCTGAGGTGTAGGCCTGCTGACTCAGGGCTGGTTCTGGTAATAGGCTGGAAAACCGGTCATGGGTTTGAGAGCTGATGACTCAAGTAACTCGAGGCTGTAACAAATTATGGTTCAAAAAAACAAAACAAAAAAAAAAAACAGTAATATTCCGGCATATCCAAATAAGTCAGAATGGGAAAATGTTAGAACTATGTTTTCATTTTTACTCAAATAAGGGCTATAATAAATAGTATATGCTTATAACACAGTACATTTGCATTGTAAATGTTTATAAAAATGGATAAACATAATATTAATGTCATACATAATATATAATGTTAGTAAGGACACTCGCATTACTCATCAGTGCTTCCTAGTCATATGTGATATTGGATCTGTATATTATCCATGCTGTCATTTGTCATTTATCAGTGTTACACACTTCCAGTAAACCACTATTTAATGGACAAAAAAAAAAATCATATAGTAAGGGATTTGTAAAAGCTAACAAAAATATTCTGGTGCAAACTGCTGCCAGGTGGCTGTTTAGAAATATCTGTGCAACATACATTTTCGTAAAGTACATAGGAAATAAATGATAAACTATCTAGTGAATCTCTGAGAGAAATAAAAGGCATGCATACAGATCTGGTATTGATGGTCAGATATCCGCCCACATGAAGCAAGTTCCTTGTGAGAAAACTCCTCACTGCTGACAACATCTATCAGACAGCCCATTAACTGTTAATACACACATAAATGTGTCTTAACCTGAAAACAAATTGTGATAGAAGGAGACTGGCCAGAAAACACACATGGACTAATAGAAAAATAGATGAAATTGTAATGGTTTTCCTTTTTATGTTTCCATTTCCAATGGCAATATTCCTACACCTAGGCGTTTGACAATAAATGCGCCTGCCATTTTATGACCAGTTTTAAAAGGGCCAGTAAATCTAAGAGTGTTTTTATATATCCACATGCTCGTTCTGTAAAAGAACTCACTGACAACCTCTAAAATATATTGGAATTATGTTACCCGGATGATCTTCTGAAGTGCTTGTCCAGGCTGATTCGTTGTCCATTCATTAAAAGAAGATTCTAGAAATTGTGCTGAAATTGAATGACATGATCCTTGGAGGGATTTTGTTCCCTTTGTCTGCTGTTAGCTTTAAGAAATGTGACAGCATCAGAAAAGTCTGTGATTAGGCTCCTCTTGCTTCCATGGTCTCTTTGGATAAGTATACCACCCAGTACACCATGTTAAATGCCCCAAATGACACTGGGAAAAGGATGCGTGCATACTTATCAATTTTGCTGGCCCCACCCGTAGAAGCTGCTGGCTGAGGACTAGATGCAACCTTGGCATCTGTTTTCTGCATATTCTCCAACTTTGGGGCTAGAAGATGGTGAAGAGAACCAGAGCCGGTGGGTGTGCTGGCTGACGAGAGCTCGGGGACTGTTGGCGTAGAAGGCGGCGCAGGGGGAGTGGTTTTGGAAGATGAAGCCGTAGTTAGGGCTTTAGATTGGGTGAAGGATTTGGGATGGAGTCGTGTTTGCCCTGAGGAGCTGCCTGTTGCGCTTGAGCTGGAGGATAATTGGCTTGTCTGGAGCTCTTTGGACACGGACACAGAGCTTCTGCTGCAGGATTCATTTCTTTGGCTGCCCTTAAGGTCGGGCTGAGACTGAGTCGTAGAGTTTACACGCTTGCGTAGGTTGCCATTAGTGTCTGAGGTTTGCTGTGGGAGACATAAAAAGACAGTGTTTAGCTGAAAACAACCAAGAGAGCATTTAGCTATTCCTATTTTCCAGTTATCTGCCCCCTAAGATCTCATTAACATTATTGTTTCATGATACACAGCTGTTTATGCTTTCGTATATTTTTTTGTAATGTTACTTATTTAATGTCCCTTAAAAACGAGCATGCTATATATCTCCTCTATAACTACGTTATCCTTGTCACTGTGGATCCAGAGCCTATCCCACAAACTCCTGGATCAAGACAGGATGGCATATCACTCCACCAATCCATTGTACCATACATACACACAGTTACACCTTCCTGCATCTAACAGGAGCAACACCTCTGCACTACCATGCTGGCACTATATGATAACTGTATGATATATTGTATGGCTAATGTAACACCTAATGTCTAACCCTCACTCACTTACTCAGTGCCTTATCCTAATGGGTCACAGGAGGTTCTGGAAATTCTCCCAGTGGTCACTGGGTGGAAGGCAGGGAAACGCCCTGGACTAAGATACACAGACCGAGAGACACACAGACACATACCTGGGGCAATTTAGTATCTCTTATTTACCCAATTACTTCGGACATTGGGAGCCGGAACTGGGAACTGAAGCTTCAATGGAAATCCCACACAGACACTGGGGGATCAGGGCAATTCAACACACAAGGACCCTGACCTTCTCGCCAGGAATCAAACCCCTCTTAATGTCCACGCAAGCCACACACAAGTGAATGGATGTTTGTACCATTATTATTTATGACATTAATTAAAACATAGCTGGTTATTATTTACTCGCACTATTTGGCATACAACTAAATACATGATGTGCTGTCATAAGAAATAAAAAGGCATTAAGCAAGACCAAAAGAGTAAATACTTTTATTCAAATGCAAATGACTCTACAGTCAGCTATGCATGTCTATTCAGGCGTCAACTCCAGTAGATGTGCATAGGCCTGTTTTTCATGCATATGCATCAGTAAGAGGCTTTTGCATGTGTTATTCTACTGTCAGTGGGAGGAATGTGGAGGTGTGTGGAGCTGTACTAACCACACAGCTTACATCACCATACAAAGGGACAAGGAGAGAAATTCAAAACTGCACAGTGCACTGAGTGTATACAAAGTGAATGCAGACAGAATTACTTTTTCAAATATTAAAATGTCAAACTATTCATATTTTGACAGTGACCCAGTATGGAATAATAGCTCTGAATTTCCTACTGTAATGTCTAAGAATTTGGGCGATTTTGGTCGATTCGATCATAGTAAGCTCCTTAATATTCTTGGGTTTGTGCAACTACTTCCCTCTTCAAGTCACAACAGGTTTTTCGTAGAGCTGGAATCCAGAAACAGAACTGGCCAGGTTTTGATTTTGAACTTGTCAACCATTGGTTTGTTTAAACAGTTTTGGGATAAACAATCTTTAAGCACTGTAGCAGCAGCCACAAAACTCTGGCATCATCAGTGATCCACCCAAAGATTTTACAATGGCTATTTCTTATTCCCGCGTTCCTTATTCAATTCCAAATCAGTTTCATAGTTTTATTTATACAGTGCATTTTGCCACAAAGCAGCTCAACAGACATCTGGACATGAAGTTTACATCCTTAATGACCAGACCAGTGATGGAGTCGGCATCCTCAAGTGACAAGATGAAGAAACCTTGAAAGTGCAATCACCTTAAAGTACAGTCACAAGAATGTGGAATTATCAGTCACTTCTCTTTATAACTGTATATTGTAAAGTCAAGCAGTTCTACAGGCTACTTTTTACATCAGTACAATTAAATGTTATATAGGCCTATATATGCGGCTTTTAGCAATGGTCATTGTCCCAACTTTGCCCCAGATTTACCAAAATATAAGGTACAGATAGGCTAGATAAATAGCGAAAAAACACTGATTGTTTGCATGACCAAAGAGTTAAATTTCAGTCTCACCTGACCACAGCAGATTATGCCAGTTATAGTTTTAATTATGCTGGATGAAAGTCAGGCACCACAGAAAGGACTTATTCCAGGGCAATTCATCCAAACTGCTTATTGTCATGACCGTCACATTTAACAGCTGACTTTGAAATCTGACAGCCACAAAAATAAACTGGACTGCAATACTAAAACTGATCTTGCTCTTTTTGCACCCTTTATGCAACCTCAAATTTATACCATAAAAGTATAGAGGTATGTAGACTGTTGGGAGCGAATTGCAGGTGATGTGTGGGTGAGATGGAAAATACCAAAAAATAAATATTTAAATGACCACTTCAGACATGACAGCCTTAACACATTTTGCGTAGGAGCTCTGCATTTGAACAGAATGCAGAAAATATGCCAGGAGAGTAGGCATCTTTTTTTCCTAATAAAAATGGCAACGTGTTTTGAAAAATGAAGAAAGTGGGGCACATGAGGAAGTTCGAATCCATCTGCCCAGTTGATTAAAAAGAGAAAAGGGAGAGAGAAAAAAATATAATGACAATTTATTTGTATAGATAGATAGAAAGATAGACAGAGGGATTATTCTGTATGCGGATCAATATAATGGCATTATTATTAAAAATAATTATTATGGCTGTCGAAGTTAACGCGATAATAACGCATTAACGCAATCTCAAATTATTTAAAAAAAAGTGCTGTTAACGCAAATTCTAATTTGGCCCTGCAATTCACCCGTACTTCATGTTGAGGCTTGTCACACGCTGCTTCAGTAAGAGTAAGGCTGCGTCCGAAATCGCATACTTCCATACTGAACAGTAC
>JAOVVF010000036.1:19597503-19610870 GCA_028565595.1 Duopalatinus emarginatus | reverse complement strand
GTCTTTAATAATCTGCTAGAAATTGCAGACAGAGTTTAAGCCACGTGAGCCAGACCAAACAAAAAAAAAAATACTTTAGTAGACTAATAACACATCAGTAACCCACATGTTCGGTTCCTGAAGTTTATCTGAATGGTAGTAATAAAAAACGTTGAGATTGCATAGATATTCATGACTATGAAATCTTGAATTATTTCTTTAGGAATGACATGGTTACAACATGTTAATGAGGAGTTACACATAATTAGCATGTTCTGTGAGTAGCTGAGTTTATTGCTCTACTTTACCCCCTAGTGGAGTAACAGAGACTAGCCCCCTTTTTTTAAAGAGAGTTCATACCTTGGATCAGGGATCATTCATTTAGACCATAAATCACATGGGCCAGTAATTAGAACATGTAGCTCGCTAATATATATGTCTGACACTAGTCAGTGCTCACCAACCCTGTTTCTGGAGATCTACATCCACAAAGTACACAACGGCCTGGTTTTGGAGTACCCCTGCCCTCTGTGGTATTTTCTATGCTCTACCAGCACCACTTCAACCCAAAAATAAGCTTATTATTTGAATTCGTTGTGTTGGGAGGAGGAATCTTTGCCCTACTAAGACTTGAGAACACTTTGTATAGTGTAGCAGTGTTTGTGGATGAGCTAGATAGTTAATGACCAAAGTAGCACACCTGATCCTGTTGTCCCATGTATATTTGATTATGTATATGTGGCTGTAAACAGAGCAAATCCAAATCTGAGTGAAAAAGGCAAGCAAGCTGCGAAGCTACAACATTATTTGTTCTAGAAAAGTTGTACAGTACAGAGTGACCGATGTGCCACAAGCAGACTAGAGGCTTATATCTAGACTGGTGGATCCAGCAAATAAAATGCAGACCTTATGGAAACCTATGCTGATTAGCATTGCTGTGGAGCAACAGAACCAACTAAGTTTATTAGTGAATATGAAAGCAGTATTTGTGTGGTGAGACTGGTCAAGCATGTCTGTGGGAACTGGTGGGCTTGGTCAAAAGTGTCTGCAGGGATAGACGACACTGAGCAAGAGTGCATGTGGGAGCTGGTGGATTAGTCAAGACTGTAAGGCTGGTGGGATTTGTTTAAGATTTTTAAAACTGTGGAAACTGGAGGGATGGGTCAAGACTGTAAAAACTGGTGGGACTGGTAAAGACTGTGGGAGCTGGTATGATTGGTCAAGACTGTGGGAGCTGGTGGGACTGGTCAATACCCTGGGAATCTGGTGGAACTGGTCGTGACAGTGGGATCCGGTGGGACTTGTCAATACCCTGGGAATCTGGTGTGACTGGTCATGACAGTGGGATCTGGAAGGACTCATCAAAACTATAGAGACGGAAGTGGTCAAGACTGTAGGAGCTGGAAGGACTAGACAAGGCTGTCTGTAGATGTGAATGGGATTTCATAAGTGAGCAGAGTGGCATTTTAAAAAAACGGACCAGCACACACCTTTAGGCACACCTCTAGGCACAAGCATGAATAAAAAGCTTATGTATGCCCTCAGCCTGGGTCGCCGGGCTAAACCATGCATACTGCCGAGATTTTTCTAAGAGGCATTAAACATTTCTCAGCCTGATTACGTTAGAAATATAGATGGCAGTGATGTCTGAGATTTCAGCTCGGTATTACATGCTCCAGTATACATGAAAAATCACAGCTCTCCAGATCAGCACAGAAAGCTTTTTATGCATCCACATAAACTAATTTATAGCAGTTTGTAAGAGTTTATTCAGCACTTTGTGTGTTCATACAGTAAGGTTTTTACAACATGGGTAAAAATTCAGCACCAGGCTTTATCAATTATAAGACAGCCAGCATCATTTATGTGTAAAGGAGGGATTGGGGGTAGGAAAGGGGAAACATATGAATTTCACTTCAACCTTTTTATTACACAACTTTGCTCAATGTAGATACACTGTATTAGACTATTAGAATATTCTATCTATCTATCCATCCATCCATCATAGCAATCTATTGATACGTACCGCCGAATCCAGGGCGCAGTCTGTTGTCATAACCCTCCAGAAGTCGGTCTAAGATCTGGGTGAAATTCTCGGGGTATAACTTCTCATCCTTCTTGACCTGACCTGAGATTTTCTTAATGCTGCAAAAACGACACGCAACAAGGCAAACGCGTTAGGATGCGCAATCGACCCGCACACACAAGAAAAAAAAAGACAGTATGTTCCCAGCATGTCCTGTCATTTAAGACAGCTGCTAAAACAGAGCCACTGAGCTGGAACTTAGCTTCCTATGTGACCCGATGTGGGTACCAGGGTGTTAGCTGATGGTGCCAGAACTACAGGCGAGTGCGCAACGCGTATGGAGACTCACCAAGCCGTAACGCACAGAAAGTAGAAGAGTGTGGAGATGTAAGTGGGGCACATCGCAATCACCGTCTCCTTCTTGGCCGAGACCATCTTTTGCATGCCATACTTCAAGCTCCTTTACATTTCCAAATGTCTTGTCCTAGGAAAAGGAAGCAGACGAGAAAAAGAGCGCATCCGCTCCAAATACCGTCAAACCCGCATCTAATGTAAGAAAAGCCAGAATCCTTCCAAATCCTTCTAAAGTCCCATTTCTTCACTCGAAATATCCACAATCCAAAGAGGAAGGTCAAGCAGAGTGTGAAAGCATCCTGGTACAAAGATAGGCGCAAAATACTCAGCGCTCAAAACTAGGCTGTGAGTCTGCAGTGCTTCAAGCGCACAGTGAGAAGAAAGAAGCAGAGACGAGCGAACTCAGAGCACAGACACAGCGTGCCAGATTGGACCCGCTGTCTCTAATCCAGTCCAGGTTATAAAAGCTTTCTGGTTCATCATAAGACTAGCTGAGGTGTAACTGTGGGTTGCGATGCATAACATATCCCAGGCGAGGGCAGTTTTTATAACCGCACTATGACTAAACCTAGTCCAACTGGGAGTTAATCCGCCCAATCTGGCAACACGTTTATTGGCGAGATAGAGCAAGACACGACATGCTTCTGCACTGGGTGAAAACTTTGACTTCGTGTTAATTGATGTTCATCTATACAGTCAGAGGTGTAAATTTTAGAGTGAGCCTCTAGGTATTAAACAGTGTGTGTCAGACTAAGTGTCAAAGACACTTTTTTTTCCCCCTAGTTATTCATTAGTGGTGCAGTCTGTGCCATCAAACACACCAAAAATCACAAGTCTAGGCATGCAAAACAACACCAGCATGACTGTAAATGGGTCACATTATTGAGATGAACACACACTTTCACAGGTACAGTCACATTGTACAGTAAGTGGGACAAACTGCATGCTGCTTCACAGATTTCAGTTCATCGGAGACGGAACAAAGTCTCCTGACTGGTCTCTCTCTCTCTGTGTGTGTGTGTGTGTGTGTGTGTGTGGTGGTTGGGGTGAGGTGTGAGGGGGTCTGTTGTTGTTGTGAGATGTCAGCCATCACTGTTTACTTGGCTATTTGCATGGCTTACGTGAGCGCCACGTTTTAATCCGAGCAATGATAGAGGAAAGTTAATTAACACCTGCAGGCTGAACGTGAAGTCACATTGGGATGACTGCAGAAGTGCTATCTATGATTTCCAATCAGCTAGTTTTTTTCTATACCTATAATATGGGGTAAAAGATACTCACTCATTGAGCACATTCTGGGTATGTAGAACTGGCTTATGGGCCGTTCACTATAAACACTTTAATCTAGCTGGAGCTACCAAGATCGACCATTGTGGTGCCATAACATAACACGCAGGGCGGATGTGTTTTTGCAGTTAAAAATTGTAAGATGAAATGAACCTAATTGAATGTGTGTGTGTGTGTGTGTGTGTGTGTGTGTGCCATGGCCTCATTACTCTGAGACTCTATGTGTGTGTGAATCATCTTCCAGGAATACCACTGCTCTGCACATTTTGGTGTTTTCCCTTCTCTAACTCACCCAGTTTAATCCGATTCAGGCTTGTTAATTAGCTGGTTAGTTTGGAACTGGGAAAACACAAAAATACACAGGGTGGCGATACTCCAAGGTGAGAAACAATGCTGTAGCAGTTATGATTATTAACCTTCTCTTTTTTACTGTTTGCCACAAACATATTAAAAAAAGGCATAGTAGCTAGAAATGTACAAAGAGCAAATATTTATCAGGCATTCATGAAACATTTGGTATCACATTAATAGTCACATTTTATATTGTATCTTTTTTTGCCTTCTCTAAGTAGACCTTTGAGGCGTGTCCTAATTTAGAGTTAAAATAAGCCTGCATGACCTTTCCTACTCTATTGAGCCTGCCTCTCAGTGACTCTGCAGACAACATCACCGTGAAGAGAGGTTAATGTGTGAGTGACTTTGTGGCTGTTCACGCTGCATCCGTGTGTGTGCTGCTATACATTAGTAAAAGAATATGCACATGATGTGTGTGTGGGAACGCGAGTATGCATATGCATGCATCTCTGCATTGTCCTGGACCTCCAGGGAACAGGTACATACTGTAGGTTTTATTGTCAAGCTTAACGACTTGAAAAAATAAGTCACATTACCTAAATACCTACCACAAACATAAATAAAACAAAATTCACATCAGCCACTTACTTAATTATATTTTTATGTATCGGTGTTGCTATTTTTATTGCTATTGTACTAATAAGTAGTTTGGGTTCAGCTTACATGGTTTCATTTGTAGGAATTTAGAAATAGCTTCGACACATTAAAAAAACATCACAACAAATGGTTTGTATCTTATGCGACTCATAATTGGACTAGTCTGGTATTAGGGTAGACTTTTGTTTTCAACACCACAATTATATTGCAACAGTTGAACAGATGTTATTAGTTTCCATAGGAATGAACCATAATAGGAAAATGGTGTGTGTGTGAAGGAGGCGTGAGGGGGTGTGGGAGTGGGTGGGGGGTCGTGGGGTTAAACCCTAAAACTTTTGCACTCATCTATAACCTGATTTCAATTAGAATTTCATTTTCATTTTAGTCATATACATGAGCGTCGGGAAGCTGGAAGTCATGTGGATATCAGCTGTAGGTAGCAGACATGCACTGTAAATTAGTACATCACCACTCCGATGCATTTTGGCATTGTGAGAATGTCGCTGAAAAGAGTGAGAGGGTGTGAAAGCATTGAGCGTGCTGAGGGTGAGAGAAAATGAGTGTGAGAGGAGAAAGAGGAGGAGGAGGAGGAAAGAGGCCTCTTTATTGCAGTGCTCATGTGGATTGGGCTCTTATGGAGGCCTGGCAAATGAAACTAATGACTCAGAACTGTGACTCAAGCTGTCTGGTAATCAAATCCCAAACAAAGAAAAGCAGTTGACATGAAAAAATGAACATGCGTACACACAGACGCACACTGAAAACACTTATCGGGGAAATACACTATGAGAAAGAGCGGTGTTTCCGTGTCATCAGGCTGTGGCGGTGTCACAGATGACTGCATCTTTATGGTCTGAGGAGAAAACTCTTTCAGCCAGATGTCCTACTTACTCCAATATAATTGTGTAGATTTATACATGTAAATTTGTAATTTATAGGCCATTCCTTTCAAATCCTGTTATGCTGAACACAACCAGTAGCATGTTGTCATTCCATATTACCTGAGAAAAATCTACAGTGGAGATTGTATATGTGATGGGTATATAGTTTTACAGTGGTGCTGTCTGTTCAGTATTGACAAGACCACTGAAATCAGATTTCAGAAAGGTAATGTTGTAGCTGCCGAGGATTATCTGCCCTGCCGAGGTGTTATAAGAAAGGCATGAAGGCCCTTGGTGAAAAATGTTGAAAATTCTAGTAGTATGATGTTGCTACTCAGCAAAAACTAGCTCTCAAAGCCAGGCTACATCTGCTGCTGGTGGGGGGTGCTGTCACCAAGACTCTGAGATAGGAAGTGATGCGTCAGCCAACTGAGATTTTTTTCTTCAGTCAGGGTGAGTGGAAAGAAATAGAAGGGGAGAAAGACACATCAAAAATTAAGAAAGGATTACTGTGTTATAGGGTAAAGTCCGGTCAAATAGGGCACTTTTTTGGCAAAAGACCCACAACAGACCCACAACAATACCAACACACATGAATTAAAATCACTAGATTTTTTTAAACACATCAAGTACAGCTGTCACATCCATTTGAATTTATTATTTAAGCACTTGGCCCAATTTATCTGACTTTACCCTATATAGCAAGTAAAGCACAGTACCTACCATGGTTCGAGTTTAAAAAAAATCAGTAAATCACTAAATTGTGTGTAGTTGACAAAACGCTGCCCCTTAGTCAAAAGCCCTGTCCGACAACGAGGAGAGACACAAACGTCTGGGGCTTGACGTTGTTGCCCAGAATCCTCTATATGCATCCCCTCCACCCCCCACGCAAGGAGAGCTTTTGAAAATCATATGTGGGCTTTGTTTCAAACCTGTTTGGCACAGTGGAATCACACCTCCACAGGAAGAGCTGCCATTTGTGTAGGCATTCAATAAGGGTGGTTGGAAGCCTATCACATTTTGAAATGCAGTGCGATCTATCCAAGAGTGGTGCAGGAAATCTTGGGCATCTTCTTCCCAGTAGAGGAAATGAGCCCACTCAACTTGACAGTTGCTGAAGTGACTCCTGTAGGACTTGCCTGTTGGATTTTGGATAGTATCCTGAAGTTATATACAATGTTATTCCCAATTTTTTTTACAGAATGCACAGGTAGACTGGGTATCATAAACATTTTTTTAAAAAGTATCAAACTTTTTAGAGCTACTCAAATATCATTAGTGTGATTATCCAGAGTAGTGCAAGAGAATATCATTAATGAACTTGACCACCTGAAATGAAGCACATAATCGACAACAGCCTGGAAGATAAAAGGTACATTAGTTAGCCCATGAGCCATTACTTGATATTCATAGTGCCCACAGTGCAGCTAAATGTGGTCCATTTATTTCCACTTCAGGTTAGGCACTTCACAGGCATTACTCATTGTATGATGAGTTACATAGTTGGTAAATTGCTGTGGGAACTCAAAAATGTTCTCCCTGGGTCTGGGTTCCCTCATAAAACATGGTGGTAGGTAGGTGGATTAGCTATATTAAATTGCTCCTAAGTGTGAACGTTTGTGCAAATGTATGTATGCATGGTGTCCTGTGATGGACTGAAAGCTCATCCAGGGTATTTTTCCACCTATGTGTTTCCAGCATAAGCTTTGAATCCAACACAACCCTGACCAGCAAAAAAAGTTTGCAGAAGATGACTAAATGAATGAATAAATTATGCATTGTGCATTTATTTGGAGGTAAAAGTAAAAGTTTAATTACCATCATTTTAAAAATCATACCAGTATGACACTACCACCAGCCTGCATAGTGCCTTGTTCACAACTGCTATCCATGGCTTTTTGGGGTCTGCACTACACACAAGACTCTACCATCAGCCCAAAAGCCTGGATACCGTGACTCACCAGACCACAGCACATGTTACCAGGCCTCTAGGGTCCAGTTAGCAACCTCACAAGTCCAGGTTAAGAGAGGCACTCTGGTGGGTCTTCTGCTCCCATATCCCATAAAAGCTAAGGAATGCTTCTCTGACCTGTGGGTATCTGTATTGGGCCTCCTGCATTGAATGTGTATGTGATTTTTCCAATAATATATTTTAGCTTGATGCTGCTGGTCACAATCATTAAGCAGCGATGGGCGGTCACAGCACTGTCCACTGTGGGTGGCAATGCCTTCTATGACATATTCCTGGTACACACGTGACTCTATAGATCGGGGAAATGTTAAATGTCTGCACAACTTCAGGAAGTGAAATGTCCCATTTATCTGGCACCCAATATCATGCTTCGTTTGAACTTACAATAATTCACATTGCCTTGCCATGAGCACACTGGCCAGTGTTTAATTACACTCACAAGCCACTATACGTCACAACTTGTGAGGTGTGGGCATTTCCAAGCCGTCCCATAAGGTAATGCTGCTCCATAATCAATTTGCATACTACTGTCCTATAACTTTTGGTTTGTTACACTGTATATACAATAACAAATGCATAACATGATATGTCTAAAATCCTTGTTTATCTGACTGACTTAACATCAGTGTGAAAGTGAGAGTTGCTAAGAACAGCTATAGGTGATCTCTCTGTGTAAGCCCTTGTTACTAGAGGTTATATAGTGTAAAAGGTGCTAAAACCAGCACAATCACATCATTTATAATGATAAGACTCATCATCCTGTTCTCCATATGAGCCACAGCAATAGAGCATGGGATAATGAGAGGCATGCATGTGGGGTGAGGCAAAAGAGGAGGGTGGTAATAAACATTACCTCATTAAAAAACAGCTTCTCTATATAGCATGCCACAATGAAGCAGCAAGAATTCGTATTTTTCAAGCTCCATAAATGAACATAAGCCATGTGCAACCTGCGGATCAAAACATTCATTTAGCAGAAAATCTGAGAAGCCAAAAGATAAGGCAGAACTACACGATCTCTTTTTAGCTAATTGCGATATAGTCACTCGAACTAGTAATGAACACAGTATGAACAGTCTCTGTGTTTCTGTGGAGAATAGGAGTGTGCCACTGGAGCACCTGTCAAACTGCAAAGCATTACCTACTCCCTGTTGCTCTGCCAGTTTTAAAGGAGCACAGCAAGAGGAATTTTTTTACTCATGCACTATTCACACAATTGATAGGAAGTGTGCTTTCACATGCGTGTATGACAGTGTGGAGGGGGTGGGGGAGGTGGTGGACAGGAATGGCTTTTAACTTCCTCCAATTCCACCAACTCTTCCTCCTTCCTTCTCTACCTTGCTATCGTTGCCCGGAGCCTAGAGCGACAACTGTTATAAGATTATGTGTAAACTGGCTGTGTTACCAAACACGTCAGTACCACACCATGTAAAGGAAAAAATACCTGCCACCCACACAGCCCCTTACAGCCCAAAACATATGCATGTTTACACACTGTATTTTGGCCTGATGCATCTTACTATAACCAGGCAAAGTTTGAACAAGGCAACAGGGAGAAACCTAGTGCTTTTCTTGTGTTCAGAGCATACTATACTACACACACACACACACACACACACATTTGTAGGGTTGTAGATGTATAAAGCTTGATGTACAGTGCAACACAAAATATGTACATGCCAGAGGTGTCCAAATGTACAGCATGATGAATCAGCATGGACTACAGAGTACATTACACTGCCTGGTGCACACTGATATTTTGTTAGACTGCTTTGATTACAGCATGCATTTGCTGTGGCAGTGTTTTGACAGCCTTATGCAATGTCACAGCATTTATTTCTGTCCAGACTTGCATGCATGTTTGGCCAAGATCTTCTTGCCAACGGGAGAGTCAATCCACTCTGTAAAGTCTAAGGTCAGGACTCTGTGGTGGCCAATTGATGTGTGAAAATAATTCCCTTAAGCTTTCTCATTCACAATTTGAATCTTGGCATTGTTGTTCTGGAATATGTCTGTGCCATCAGGGAAGAAAAAAAAATCATTGATGGGCTAAAATGCTCATTCAGTACATTTGAGGTACTCAGCTGAATTTGTTTTATTGCCACATAATATTGCTGAGGCTCAATATGACTGATTACAGCAACCCCAGATAACACTGCCTTTGAGGCTCCAAATCCAATCTGTGACCTTTTTTGGGCCTAGGCAGTGCATTACCAACAGTGATACTTGTCTAACCCCTTTACTCTACTTGCCATACAGTGCATTGAGTACATTTCGGAAGCATAAAAAGAAAGTATAAAATTAGAAAGTGTAAAATCTTACCCTGCAGAACTTGGTCTCTGGAGGGCTCAGTGAATGAGCCTTTATAGCTGGTACTTGGTTATCATTATGGTGTATAGTTCTGTGGACAAATTAAGTTGGAGATGTGTCCATTTTCTGTCCGAAATCAAACAGACCATGCTCCACAGTCCACTGTTTGATGCTGAGGTTGAGATTTGTTATATTCCCCCTTTGCTCATGTGGGTTTAATTCCACTTCACAAAAACATACATCTAAGTCATCTCTAGATAAAGATAAGTACATGTTGTGGCCTTTGATGGGCTGGTGTGCTGTCCAGAATGTATTTGAGACTTACATGCAGATTGACCCTGACCCAAAATAGATACAAATAAATGGTGAAAACATAGCTCATAACATCTTATATAGCTATTTATAATTAAAAGCTGGGCTAAGACATTGAGTATCTGTTTAAGGTTCTGCACCTTAGAGTTTGGAGGTTCTCATGTTAGAGTGTATGATAAATGCTTAAATGCTTTATTTACATATCACAACCACGTCTAATCGCATCCTAGAGTCTATGGTCAGCCATTGTACAGCACTGAACGAAAGCCACTGATACCAGCAGAATCCTCTGCCCTTACTTGTGAACAGTCCCTGATGCTTGAGTGAGGGCAGTTCTGAATCTCTAAAGCCTTGATGCTGGTCTGCTCTACTAACTGCTCCTTATCCAGAAGACAGGAGTATAAATAGGCACTCCAAAAATAAGCCTCAGCTCTCCCAGTTAGCTCTCGGGAGATGGCCGGGTGGATGGCCAAGTTCCCAACAAACCAGCCACTGAAACACTGAATCTCCACATGGAAGACCTAGCTCTGGAAAAGGACACAGGACATAATCTAGTTCTTGTGACATATACTTTATATATATATATTGTGACATATGCCGGAATGGGTTTTTGACACCATACCGAGCCACAATAAGGCATCATCAGGCTGTTTTTTTGACCAATTGGCTTCTCATAATGGATGACAAAGTGAGCCTAATGATCCTGTCACACTCCAGTCATGATTTAAACAAACATGTTTAGTATTTTCCTTTTGTAAATATTTGTCACCATGTGCAGAAGACCAAAGACAGTCAAACAAAACTGATGTCTGCCATGTTTGATTTCCTCTGAATTCATTGTTGATCAGAAATTCTGCAAGATCTTATCTTCTCATCAGTTAGTCTGATATGCGGGCATAATCTGAAAGTGTGTCATGTTATGTTCTACGCAGTTCTAGTAACGTGGGAGGTTTGATGACTGAAGGATAATTCAGGACAAAATATGTGCAGTTTGCTATTATCTCTAGATTCTCTCACAGTTTTAACATTGCTTTAGAACTGTATAAATCTTAAAGCATGGCCCAACATGAGGTAAATGTTATCATCCTAAGCATGACCTAAGCATGGCCTAGTAACTATCCATGCAAGTAAATATTAAATATTCCTTTTGTTTTCTAATTAGCATTTATAGTAATTCAGGGTTACCTTTTAAAATGCATTAGTATTAAAGAACTACCAGTCTAATACGTGGCAGGTCCCCCACAGGGCATGGACTCCACAAGCTTGTGGAAATATTCGGTAGGCAATGAACTCAATACCTCCTGCAAAACGGCCCACAATTCTATTGTATCCCAAGGTGTTGGATTTATGTGTTCCACAGTGTGTTCTATCACATCCCAGATGTGTTCAGTAACGTCTGGTGGGAATGGCAAAACCACAAAATAAGATGAGTGTTCCTCTAACCTAATTTAGTGTATCTAGATGTGTGTGGTGTTGCACTGTCCTGTTGGAAAAGGCCAATCCTATCAAAATGAATGCAGGTGTAACATGTCATAATAAAAACATACACCAGAGATAGATTGATATTTGCTCTCTGTCTCTGTACCAAATCAAGTATAAAGCATATTGGCTACATTATGGAAGCATATTGGCTGCATTATGGACTGTATGTACTCTCATTTCAACCATACAAAGTGTGTACAATACACACTGAAGCGAAACATTGTTCCTACCTAAAAAAAAAAAAAAACTGCACAAAACTCTATAAAGTGCATATGTGCAAGACAAGTAGAATAAATATGAGGGATGGTCGATGGTTGAGACATTGAGAAAAGAGATTTGGCATTTTGACCATTCACAGTTAGCTTGCGGGAAGAAGCTGTTGCACAGTCTGGACGTGAAGGCCTGAATGCTTCGGTACATCTTTCCAGACTGCAGGGGGGCGAAGAGTGTCTAAGGGGTGTGTATCATCATCCACAGTGCTGGTTGCAAAAGACCACCTTATCTAAAACTGAGTTAAGACCAAGACCTTAGCCAGTGGTTTCAAGGCTGAGTACAACAGCAGACCAAGAAGAGTCAGTGTCAAGACCGAGACCAGATGCATAGATGTAGTAATTTGCTGGTTGTAGTGTCTTCTTACTACGTAAGTACACAAGACATACACAGGACATGTTGAGCCCATGTTTATAGCGAGTATTGCAGTGTAGACCTATTTTATACTGTTGTTACCTAAAGCACATTTATGGTGGAGGTGATCAGAGAGCACTCATGAGGTAAATGAAATGACTTTGCATTTGATAGCTATATAAAATATTATGTTACAAGAACAGTAGGCAATACAGGGCACAAAGATTTAGAAATCTAAAGTCATTCCTTTCCATTCAATCTAGAATTTGTTTTGGCATTGACAAACTGTATATCCATACAAGACCCATACATCTGTTATCTATTCAGTGGATTGATGCAGCCACGTACTGTATATATTGCTAATTATAAATAAATTTGTGTGTGCGAGTGTGTGTGTGTGTGTGTGTGTGTGTGTGCGAGTGTGTGTGTGTGTGTGTTTGGTCACTGAGGTTAGTTTCAGTCTAGCAATATTTAGTTAAAGTAATGCACAGTTCAAGTCCCCTATGGATATCCTAATAAGGTTTTCTTTTTGTGTGTGCATTTGTGCCTCTGTGTTGTCCCTTGATAAGCAGAAACAGAAGCAGCACAGCCGACTGAGAATAGAACTGGTGTGAAAACCTCTCTTGCTGTCTTTTTCTGACTCTTTGGTTCTGGCTAACTCTGTCTTTCTGTTACACAATGACAAGGACTATGTGATCTATCTAAAAAAAACCACATTGTTATTATAGATATCCAGCATCGTCATTATTTCACTTATCTCAATCATCAAATCTTGAATATTTCACATTTTGTGATTAAGCATAATTTATATAGTAGGGCTGTGTCAGAGCTGTCAGAGCTGTGACTGAATTTATACATGTTCTATAGCCTATTCAAAACATTCATATAAACATGCATCGCAGTATGAGGGGGTTAAGCTCATGAATCCCTCACTCCTGAAACCCTGAGTCTTTCTCTCCGTCTTTCTTTCACCGGCTGTCCAGCCAGCAGGACCAGATGAGCACGGATAATTACCAACTGGCTGTGTGGGGCAAAGGACACCTTCAGTGTGCTTGTGTGTGTGAGTGTGTGTGTGCGTAAACAGTGGAGTTGGCCTGTGTGACACATGCCATTTTGCTTTCAGAAACCGTTTAAAAGTATTTTTATTGAGCATAGCTTGTTTCTTAGCATATGCCTATATTGCGGGATA
>JAOVVF010000036.1:19568038-19579664 GCA_028565595.1 Duopalatinus emarginatus | reverse complement strand
GAATAAAATATTGACATTTGCCATCTCCACATCATTGCATTCAGTTTTTATTCACAAATTGTTTAGTGTCCCAACTTTTTTGGAATCCGGTTTGTATATAGAAATAGAAATGTAGCAGTATATATAGCAGTTCTGAGACATAACTGTAATTAGGACAAAAGGGCGAGTTGTCCTCTTTGTCATCAGCCCATTTACAATTGTTGTCTTACTGCTATTCATAAGGCAAAATTCATAAAGCCGGTGGTTTAAGTTTGTCATCCTTGGATTTAGTGAAAGCTTATTTGAAGCCAGTATTCAGGCAAAGATGTATTTTATAAGTCACTAACAAGTAATTTCTTAATGACCTACCGTGCTTGAACACAGAAGTGTTTGTCAGTGAATTTGACCTCCGCTTTTAACACAACTGTGCAGTGAAACACACACACACACTAGTGAACACACACACTAGGGCCAGAGGACACACTTGCCTGAACTGGTGGGAGACCCCATCTATGGTGCCTGGAGAGCAGTTGGGGGTTAGGCACCTTGCACCAGAGATCAAACCAGCAACCATCCAGTCAAAAGGCCAGTCCCATAATTGCAAGTCTGTGGCTGCCACGTGTACTATAGTATTACTTATTATTATTTATTACTGAAGAGTATATCAATATACCGTATTATCCAGTATAGTTGTGTGAGTCCTTGACGATAGGTAAGGTACAATTTAACAACCCTGCTATAGTAGACTAGGTAAATTCTGGATAGAGCCGGGTGTTTAAAGAAGAAAAGGATGGAGAAACCTTGTTATCTGTAGGTGTGTTGCATAAGGCTCCTTAAATATGTCTCTGATCTTAAAAATCTACTGCCTAGAAATAATAGCATATCTGAAATAATTACAATAACAAGAAAATAAAAGTATCTTGTAGACACCTTACTCTGCTCTAAACATCTAAAATTAGGTCCAACTAATAACAAGCAGCTCCAGAAGTCTAGCCCCACAGCTTTCTACATAATCCCTAGAAAAAGTTTTAAAAATAGAAAGAATAACATCTCAACCCCGTCTTCTATATGGGCCGAGGAATCAGAAATAGCCGGGACAGCACAACTGGTTATATTGAGTTTTATAGCTTGTATGACAATTATGAACAGAAAGTAGTCCACTAACAGACTACCGTGGCAGGGTTTTCATTGGTTTTGGACCATGGCTGTGGGCATTTTTGCCACAAGAGCATCCGTGATGTCAGTCACTGATGTCAGGTGAGGAGGTCTGGTGCACTTTTGGCATTCTAATGGGGTTGAGGTCAGGGCTCTGCGCAAGCTACTGGAGTCCTTCCACACCATTCTGGGCACACTGTGTCCTTCTTAACCTTGCTTTCTGCACATTGTCATGATGGAACAGATTTGGGATAGACCTCTTCATTCCAGTGAAAGGGAAATCATCAGGCTACATACAAAGATATTTTAGACAGTTGTCTGCTTTCAATACTGTAGCAACGGTTTGGGATGAGGACCACACACTTAACTTAATGGTCAGGTGCCCACATATGCTAATGACCCTCTTTAACACCTGATGTTTAATCTGGATTTATACCATGGTTTGCATATTGACTTGCTGCTACATGATTGCTAAAATATTTGTTTAGTGTCCAGATCCACAAAGTTGTCCAGGTGGTCCTAATAAAGTGGCCACTGGGTGTAATTTATATAAGTTACACTCCACCCTTATCCACTCTGCCAGTGAAAAGAAAAAGTCTGCACAGTAAAAATAAAACTGAAAATGAATGAAATTGCACTTACTTATTAACTTGGCAGTCTTGGGATTGATAATGATAATATTTTGTTCTATTCTATTTCTATTTTTTGCATTTTACTTTATTTTTAATTTTTCCTACAGAAATATCAATGGCCATTGTATTCTTCATTTCCATTTTGGCTATTTCATCATCTAAACTGAAATGCCTAAGCTTTCAATATTCAAAAGAATAGTCCTCATGTCAAGAATGAAATTATCTCTAACCAACTGATTATGTATAAACCTCTGGACTACTAGCATGAAGTCAGTGCAAATGGCTGTCGCTAGTGGTCTGATCTCGTCCACTTGTCTAAAAGCCATTATAATCCCAGTCACCTCCACCCTACTGGGTATATGAGGGGAAATTCCTGAACTTAACTGCTCATCTGTCCGTGTTCCCTACCAAAAACCCATTTGACTTCAACTAGTCTCAACTAGTTGTCTCAACGAACTGATGGCTAATTGGATCCACACTCTCTTGTAAATTGACCAAATGAGATGGAAATTGACATGCTTCTACTGTAAGATTAATGGACCTTTCTTTGCTGAGGAACTTCATACTTGTAAATTGAATTCTGCACGTTTTGCATGAAGTGACATGAAAGGGAACTATTTGCCTACTATGCTTGCACACAGAGGAATGTGACCACTGCATTTAACCCATCTGTGCAGCGAAATGCACACACACACACACACACACACACACACACACACACACACACACACACATACACACACAGTAGTGAACACTAGGGGGCAATGAACACACTTGCCCAGAGCGAGGGGCAGCCCCAAACCATAGTGCCTGGGATCAGTTGGGGGTTAGCTTCCTTGCTCAAGGGCTTTTCAGTCATGTCTAGTCCATTATGGGGACCTTCCGGTCACAAGACCGGTCCCTTAACCACAAGGTCAGGATGCGTTTCACTGTATATCATACCGTATATCATAATTTGTTGCGGATTGTATTAATATTGATCAGTAACCTGTAAGAGGTAAATACTAATAATAAGTGAGCTAATTTTTTGCAGACAAAGCACTATTTTTTAGATATAGTACCACTCACAACTGGTGTGAGACTGGTAGAACAAAGGTCAGTCTGTCTACTGGGAGTTTTTCTCACTCTATTGCCCAGTAGAATAGTAGTTTTTTTCACACTTTTATAGACAGAGGAGAGGAGAGGAGAGGAGAGGAGAGGAGAGGAGAGGAGAGGAGAGGAGAGGAGAGGAGAGGAGAGTAACACTCTGTGTGGACAGCATCCCAACAGCTATTGGTTCTCTTTTAAAGGACGATGTTTTTCACTGTGCCAAGATTGCTTGGTTGTCTGCAGTCTCTCTCTCTCTCTCGCCCTCTCTCTCTCGCTCTCTCTCTCTCTCTCACTAGTGAAAATCTGTGCTTCCTGGGGGTATCTTTGTGCTGTCCTTGACCACTATGGTCCCAGATCCTCAGCACAGTAATTACTCATCAAACAACACAAATGCCTGTGGTACTATATACGTTAGATAACGGCATGCCGATGTAAATCAGTAATTACAACAGCTGTAATGCTTCGTTGCGGATTTTCCTTGTGTATGGGTTTTAAGCAAGGACAGGATTTTAGAGAGGACCATGACTATTTTAGCTGTTGTACCACCCATGTGAAATTAACAATACAGTTGCTAAGCAGCCAGAGTTACCAGGCAAAATTGGTAGTTGCCACATGTCTACCTATACCACCAGTTAACTAGAGGCTCAAATAAATAAATAAATAAATAAAACAACTTCAGCTAAACTTTTTTTCAGGCAGTATGACAAAACAAAAGTCAATAATAAAAACTATAAATTATAAATATGATTGCATTGAATGACAATGCTTTATTTCACCAGCCTAATTTGTGGGAATTGTATTGACATTTGTCTCCCCCTAACGGTTATTCAAGGCGGTGCATGATTTGAGCCAAATGGCTTCCCGTAACTGAAGGATTAATCACGTGTCATTGTCAGGAAGAGGAAACAATAGGTTAGTAGCCGCCAGAGCTAGCAGCCTGTGGAGCAGTAGCAGCTGTATGAGAACAAGTTTTAGCGACTGAACACTGAAGTCGTTTCATTTGCGATCTGAAATGTGTTACAATGTGTTATTCTCTTAGTTCTGGCCATGTTATCGGACAGCTGCTGATAGGGAGATCTGTGCGGGATGGAAAAGCAGGCTGATATCTGATCTGCTCTCTCTCTCTCTCTCTCTCTCTGTGTACTTTGACACAATGCCATGGGGAACTGCTGGACTCAGTGCACTGGAGTATTCCGGAGAGAAGCCAACAGGATCCAGAGAGGAGGAGGGTGAGTCTTCTGGATAATGGATAGATTCACAAACATGACCATAACAGCCTGACAGTCTGGTTACAGTTAGTTACATGTCATCATGTGCTCTGGATAACCCCCAGGCTAACATGTAGCTTAATATCTGTTATACTAAACCTGAATACAGAGCTAGTTACTACAGACTGCTCCTTTTATTTCAGGAATTAACTTTATTTTTATACAGAGCTTCAAACTTTAAATAAGTGTCGTTTTTAGTCTGACAGCTAGCTAGCTAGCATACGTGTTGTATAGTAATAGGACCACGCCCCGTATCCCCTCCCTCCTCCTCCCTCCTCCTCTTGCTAGTTAAGCTAGCATAATTAAAACTAGCCTTTAGCTTGTGTTTCAGTCAGGGACCTTGTATTCACGACCAATACAGATAGTAAAATGTCAAATATTAAAATATAATTTCTTAAGAAATTAAATTAAAGAGATGAATTTCCTTTTTTCTCTCCTTTTCTTGTCTACAGGTCTAAATACTTCAGGAGTGGCACAACTGGAGAGCACTATACAATAGAGGTCTGGTGTAACCCTAACTCCTCTCTTCCCCTAACACATACACATTAGTGTTATTATTAGTCTTTTATTCCACCTTTTTGTTGACTGTTTGGACATGAAGATGACTGAATGACTTCATTGTTTTGCAGTTTGAGAATCTTGTAGAGAGTGATGAGGTGAGTGCTGAATCATTACACCATGAAGAAGTGTGGCAATGCTGTTAGATTTCCTCTGTTAACACTGGCTCTTCTTTCTTTCAGGGCGAGAGTTCACAAAGTTGTGCCAGGTATGGTGTTACATTCTGCCTCCTGTTACACACCGCTTAATTAAAACATGAGTTCAGTGGATGCTTGTGTAGGTGTAATTTGACAGCGGTGATTTCAGCGAGGTGACGTTTATCCAGAGCCATGGCACAGTATCTGTCAGAGCTTCTCTGGTGAAACTACTACTTGTGAAGAAATGGCTGTTTTTGGATCAACAGAGGTTTTTTTTTTATTATTATTTGGCAACAGAATTTTCCTGGTTAGTCTTAAATTCTCAGTTCATTTCTGTTTCATTTATGCACCAAAGTGCAATACAAATCGGTACACCAGATCTAGATTCACAATTCTGTTCCGAGGTGTAGGATTTATGTGTTCGGCAGTGTATTGCATGGCATTCCGGATGTGTTTGATAATGTTAAGATCTGGTGCCTTAGGTGGTAATGGCAACTCATAAGAGTGTTCCTCTAAGCATAATTTGGGGTCTCTAGACGTGTGTGGTGGCACATTGTCCTGTTAAAAGAGGCCAAACACTTCAGAATAAATTCAGGACATGAACAGGTGTAACTTGCCATTATGAAGCCACCACCAGCCTATGTATATTGTATAGACTTGTCCGTATTAGTTTTTCTGACACTTCGGCGTATATAGCATGTCTAACAATGGACATTTGCAGTTGTACAAAAATATAAAATCTGGATATAAGTTTTACATTTATATTGTTTTGTCCCTAATAATCAAGATTTAAGGAACAACTCTCTGAGATGACTAAAGGAAGAAACCTTGAGAGGAACCAGATTTATAAGAGCACCCATTATACAGTGTCATCGAAAAATATATCAGGTTGTATTAAACTAGCAAGGATGGTAACAAGAAGTTAAATAAACTTTTTGGCTATGCTAAATTACCCCTAGATGTGAATGGGTGTGTAAATGTGTGTGTGCATGGTGCCATGTGATTGTTTGCCGATTGACGCCTGTGTGCGTTCCTGCCTCATACCCAGTGTTCCCAGAATAGGACATTGTCCAGGATAAAGTTTTTACTGGGGATGAACAAATGTTTTATTAATATATCTGCAGACTTGATAAGCCTCAATTAGTTTTTAGTTCTGTAATGAAATGTCAGAGGACAGTTGCAGTATTTGTCTGTGATATTCAGGATTTTGGGGGCAGTTTATTCAACAGATCTCTCAAGGCTCACATTTAGACAAGCTATAAAGCTGCAAAAATCGAGGGAGAGGACTAAATATTCAGATTAGGAGCCATCTGTGTAGCAGCTGAGGTATAGATATCATTTGAAGTGTCACTGGTGTGTGTTTAAGGACTCTGAATATTGAACATTAGCTTTTTACAACACAGCAATGCAGTAGTGTCCACATTGGATTGCTGTTGTACCCAAACAAGTTTTAATAAAACACTGCTCTGCGCAAGTGAAAATCAAGATGGATAATAAATGAACATTGCCCTTAGTGTTCTAGTGGTATATTGCAACTTTGTGACGTATAAACTGTGAAATCTCAGGAGGGCTGTAAAGTCTGACCTTTATTGTATCTGGCTCAGGCCCATCAGTGAGGAGGAGATTGGCCACCTGAAGGAACTGCGCTATGCTGCTATTGCCGATAAGCAGACGCTGATTGATGAGAAGCAGAATGCTGAGGTATGGCGTGTTACCCCTGTGCTTCACCTCGTCCTTGTTGCTAAAAAATTAAACTTCATGGATGTATATAATCGTCATATAATCTTAAGAGCTATCTTTTTATGTCTGTGATAATCCTACACAGTGCTGTTTCAAGCTGAAAATGTCTTTAAATTCTTAAAAAATTAACAGAAGTAAATTTTGTAAAAAGGGATTAGAGTCCTAAGATTACATTTGATAAGCCTACATTTAAGTTTTTTTTTTTTTTTTTTTTATCCCCATGGTCTGTGTTGCTTTTTATTGCTTTTCATTTCTGCTATACATTATGTTCCTTTGTTCAGTTTCGTTATTGTCCCCCTTTTTTGTTATTTCTGCCCAGTTAGTGGCACAAGAGGAGAAGTTAAGGCTAGAAGAGGAGGCTATACTCGCAGCTCAGCGAGAGGCTGCGAGGCTCGCAAAGGAGCGAAAGCTGAAGGAGGTGAGGCGTCCACACTGAGCACGCCCAGCCCTTCTCTTATCCTCTTGCCATACTCCTGTCCTATATCCTGCTGCTTATGTGTTCAGAAAAAATCATTGCTACTACTAACTCAATTTTCCGCTCCATAACATCTGTTCTTTTTGTTGCTTGTATCCTTATTTGCGCTCATTTTTTTTTCTATTGTTTTCCTCCCATTTATGCTGATTTCAATTGGCAGGACCCACAAAATGGGAAAAAAAGATGTTGTAATTTGGCTGTTTTTGTGAGATTATAGAGAATTTATGCTCAGCCATCTGTCTAAGTAGGCTGTCATTACTAAGTTGTGTGTGTTTTTAAAAAGCAGCAGCTTGTGCAGAAGAAAACCGAAGCAGAGGGCAGTGGCTCACATCGCAAACAGTGAGTATGACTCGGACTTGGCACCCAAAATATTATGTAATACCCTGTAATATAGGGAGTGCAGGACTTCATGTGAGTGTTGTCATCAGAGCAATTCCGTGTTGACCAAGAAAGAGAAAATAAATGCAAATAAAAGAGTAGGGAACAGAAGACTTCTGAGAATGCGTTGTTAGAAAAGTATGTGTTATTTACATATAGTGTGTCAGGGGATATGATGAAATGCATGTCTAGACATCAGCTCAAGGCACTCAGGATATGCATAGTACTAAAATAATGTTCTTGTGCAGCCAGCTTGTGTAAGACTTAATGGTGTGGTGCTCCTCTTACAGTTCTGTTCAGCCTGTCTGTCTGAGACATGTGGTTTAAAAAGAGACTGGATCATTTTTTAAAAAAATCAGAAATGAGGAAAGGCCGGTTTCTAGCATTATAGTACTCATCTGGAATGGGGTCAAGCAGCAATATTGTGGATATCCAATGGAATCAATGTTGGTAATATAGTAGAGAAATGTAGGTAGTGGGTGGAAATTGGTAAATGGACAATAGAAAAGAAAAACGGCCAGTTACTTGTAGCAGACTGTGTCCTCAAATTTGCCAGAAGTGATGCATGTGAAGAGTTTTATCCCCAAGAGATTTTTTTTCTTACAAAACTTACTTATAAAAATCTTGAGACTTATAATAGGATTGCACTGTAACCTTGTGTGTGCATGTGTGTTTCTGTAGCAGGCCATTGGGTGGAGAGTTTGAAGCGTACCTGCAGAGTGTAAAGGCTCAGTCTGAGGCATTCCGCAGTAGCCGTGAGTACTAAAAAAAACCTCTCATCACTCATATCATATGTTTCATCTGTGATTTATTGGTCAGTAACTGTTTGTTTTTGCTCTATAAGTGCATAAAGTAAGTTTAAAGTGCATTAGACTCCTCAGGCTTGCGGAAATATTATGTAGTCAATGAACACCATACTTCCTGCAGAACGGCCAACACATTTATTGTCCCAAAGAGTAGGATTTCTGTGTTCCACAATGCGTTGCAAGACATCCCAAATGTATTCAGTAAAGTTGAGATCTGGTGACTTAGATGAGAAATGGCCATAGTTTAGTGTGGCAATGTATTGTCCTGTTAGAAGAGGCCAAACCCATCAGAATGAATGCAGGACATTAACAGGTGTAACTCATCAGGAAGGAGGCACACACAGCATGTTCCTGTCTGAGACGTTTGTAGACATACCAGGGGTCCCATGGAATGCCAGCTAAAACAAACTCCATTTTATGGAGCCACTACCAGCCTATGTTTTTTTTTTTTTTTTTTGCATAGGCTTGTCTGTACCATTGTGGCACTTCAGTGTATACTGTGTATGTACTGTGTTGACAACATGGCACAGTTCATCCTATTGTGTGTATTTGGAGTTAAAGTCTTTTTGGGGTTGGAATGGGAGTTGCAAAGCCAGATTAGTTCAGTTAAAACTTAAAGCCAGTGTACTTGACTGACTGAGTTACAATTAGCTGCCTAGCTAACCTTCATTATAATCAAAGTAATGTAAGTATAAGAAATGAATGTAATGCACCAACTGAAAATATACTGGTTAACAACAGTCCGTCTTTACACGCAACACAATATAATCTTGTTTATCTTATATCCTCTGCCCTTTTTGTCAGTGCAGTTTGTTTAAAAATGAGTAAGTGGCTACATTATAAGGCATACGAACACTAAATTATTACATTTAGCTAGATTTAGTGCTTAGTTAGTTAGTCACTGTAGTTGATTCATGCAGGCACATATCAAAATAAACAACATACAAATCCACTGAGGGTCTTTTGGCAGTTTACAGCGGCACAAGACAGAACAGTCCAGAGCGTCAGGTCCATGTTGTAAACATGCACGTTTATGAGGCTTGACTGTCTTTGCTGAAGCTGTCCATCAGCTCATTAACCACACCCTTTTATATCACCTATTAAATGTGTTCATCAGGGGAAAAAAAAACATTGGCAGAGATCAAGGTCAACTGAAAAGAATGACTGTGAACGTGATTCCTGAAAGATTCCTGAAAGATTCCCATGTGAGAATGGGTGAAGTTACTGCAGCCAGCCACTAGAGGGCCGCTGAGTCATTGTGGATTCACTTGAGAGCCTTTGTTACAATATCTGCTTTCATGTAGTCATTGTTTCCAGTGCAAAACTCCAAAAGCACACATGTTGTCTAGAAACAATTTTGTCGGTCTGTCGCAAAACCTAGTCAGCTCTTTACATAGACAACGTTTTACATCGTCCTCTGAAGGCTGTCAAGGGAAGCCTTTTCTTCCAAAAATTTAGAATATGGCGGACAGAAACGGCACAGTGGGTGAAAGTTATTTTCAAATGTAAATAAATTTACATTAAATTTACATTCTTGTAATGGTGTAATTTATTTTGAGTTGTCGGTGAGAATTTAACTGTTTTCTGTACACGGAGGGAGATGTTAGCTGGTTGGCATGCTAGTGGGTTGTCCTATCTCTGTGCATTGGTTTGAAAGGCCTGTGGTTTCTGAAGTTCAGTGCCGGTTAGAATCCTCTCTACTTATATCTACCTAGCTGAGGATTGGCCAGCAAGGCAGCTTACTTGAGCGTAAGACAGACTGTATGTGTGTGTGTGTGTGTGTGTGTGTGTGTGTGTGTGTAAACTTGGTTTTTGAATGTAAAGTGGATAATGTTTTGCATGGAATGATAAGGTTAATGAAAATGGAAGTAACTGCTTATGAATAAAGCAGACATTTTAATATAATATGCATAAGTTCAAAATACAATATTTAAACTGACTTTTTTTTATGTGGCTTATTATATAAAATAACAAAACAGTGTGCTTTAAGGTAAAAAAAAACAACAAACAGCACCTGACAGGTGATTGTAAAAAAATAGTATTTAAATAGTTTAGATTGCGTAAATCTGATCTGTATTCAAGTAATTATTATCTGTTTTACTAAATCCAAAAATGCATTGTGTATGGCCCTATATTTGGATGTTTAGGAGAATATAATTACTAGGTTGAACCTCAATACTAAAATAGTTTTGCTGGATCAGCTTGCAAATAGTGGAAGCCTTAGACAAGAAAACTATCAGTGGATATTGTCCTCTTAGAATTTCAAAAAGCTCTGGTGTTCACTGTGCCACTTCACCATAGGATGCATCATCATTAATCATTTTGTTTTTTTACTTATAGCAAATGTAATAACCACGTACTGTGTGTGTATCCAGGACTATCCTCTGAGACAAATGTAGTGACTCCTAACACCGAGAGCAGCTGGGACTTCACCTGCAGAACTCGCTCCACTAATGATGATGCCACCTCGCTCGACCTCGAGTGGGAGGATGAGGAGGGTGAGAAAGAGCTTATTTATTACAGTTGCACACAAAAATTCAGGATCATTACATAAGTATTATCACGGTTCACTGTTTATATGGCAACTGAAAGTTGTAGTAACTGCATTGGAAAAAGACCAGCCTATGGTTTCCGGTGGTATAACAGACATTTTTTAATCACTTTTTACTTTTTGTTAGCATAAAATTCATCTGTAAAATGTTAAACTCCTTTTCTTTCTTCAATCATACAAAAGTGACGTGATGTAATTATTGTAAATCCACATAACTGGGCTCTAAGAAATGGGACAGGAATTTTAAACCCAATTAGTAGGGGATTTTGAACGCTTAACTACAGACCAAAGTGCACTTGTAAATAAACAGTGCCAGTAGATCACGAACACAACACATTACCTTGCTCCAACCATGTCAGAGCAAGAGTTTCATTTCTGGCTAAGAATCATATCCCAGTCCTGATTTGCTTGGGGATAAGCTGTACACTATGACATAAGTAATCAGATATTTGGTGCCAGAAAGAGAATGAGATGGGAAAATATCTTAATTAATGAATTAATTTTATTTATTTATCTGAAAAAAACGCAAGTACTTGGTGGGCAGCACAGTGCCGCTGCAGGCAGTGTGTGCTCTAAACAGTTCCAGGGATCTGGGGTTGTGTGTTCGATCCTCTGCTAGTAAGGAGACTGGTGTGCTCTCCCCAAGTCTTTGTGGGCTTTCACCATGAATGTGCTTAATTGCACTAGGTGTATTTAGTACGCTGCAATTGATTTTTGCGCCGTCTGGTGTATTCCTGCCTTGCACCAAATGTCATCAGGTGGCCTCCAGACAAACCGTGTCCCTGACTGACTGACCTGAAGCCACTTTTTATACCACCACTGGACCACATCATATAATAGAAATGGCCTACTATATAT
>JAOVVF010000036.1:19520196-19537751 GCA_028565595.1 Duopalatinus emarginatus | reverse complement strand
AGAGAGAGAGAGAGAGAGAGAGAGAGAGAGAAATACGGTGGTGCCTCTGATGAACAAACTGGATCTTTTATCATGACTCTAGTAATGCATTAGACTTTAAAAAAAGGAGACATAAAAAAAAAAAACCACACAAATGCAAAAGCTTATCTCTCTTCCAGTGTGTGTGTGGTGAGTCTTGTTTGCCCCACATCAATCATTCTTATTATGCCATCAATGAGACCTTGTGATATAATGCATTGCTCAACCCTAATAGTTTCATTCAAGCAATTGATAGATAATAGGTTTGGGCCTTCCCTAATCAAATGTCCGAGCCAGCCATCAGTGATAAAAATACACTATTAGACAAGAGGACATCCAATAATAATAACTGTCTTTGGAAAAAATATCTCTTGAAGTAATACTTTTGAGAAAAATGTCTTTGGAAATCGAAAATCCTGCATCACTAATAATATATGGATTACTTTTATTTGCAGGTTGAGTAGAGAAGCTGTACGTTACAGAAGGGTAAATGATTAAAATAGTAAAATTTGTGTTACTAGTTTTTTTAATGGTGCAATGCCATTTATTTCAATATTAAAGCATCTCGTGGTGAACTACTCTTAGTTACTACTAACACCATCTGAATGTAATCTGTGTCTGAAAGCAACATTGAATAAATAAATGAAATTTCAGCAGTTCCGAATGAAAAATGAAAGCAAGCAGCAACCCATTTGCAGTGTGTTAACCATTCCAAAATTTGCATTAGCATATCTTATTCATTGCATGTAGAGACTCATTTGCGTTTGTCTGGAATAATTGTTAAATGAGGATTAGAGCTGATTCCGCTGGGAGAAACCTGCTGTCTTCATTCAGGATGTGAATGGCCTGTGTGCTACAGCCCAGACAGAAACTTTCATTTCCCTCTCATTTCCTTGCTAGGTCTGCTAATATCCCTTGCTACACTATAGCTCTCACTTTTTGGTCTGATTAGTGCCTCTGTATATAACCTTGGTATTCAGCCAGGTTTCACAATTTGATTTATAATAATTGGTGTGTGAGCTTTTTGTGCCAAAAATCTTAAAGGTAAAAGATGGCAATGACAGGGCAGAGTGAGGGGAAAAAAGGCAGACAGGCACTAAATGCTACTATTACCATAGAAATTTCCTGCACAAGTTCGGTTTATGGATCCATCTCTTTATAGGAGATCTAACCATATACTGTGTTTGGCAGTTACTCTTGCACAACTCACCTGCACACAGTCCAATCATCTCTGAAAATGGGACATGATGATGAGATGAATAGATAGGAGAGGGTGCAAATAGGTGTGTGTGTGTGTTTGTGTGTGTGTGTGTGCATAGGTGTGCATGTGTGTGTGTGAGTTGAATTTAAACACAGTCTCTTATCTCCTCGGCAAACAGCAGTTGTTGCCATGTATATACAAAGCTGAATCTAATTAGTATTCCTAGCACATAACTAGAAGATAACAGTCCACAGTCTGTAGATTACAGTTCCTCATTTTATACCCCTCTCCCTCCCAGAAATTAGCATGAGATACAGATAGTACAGCTAATAGGAACATGCACACATACAGATGTGTGTGGGTGTAAGATAGGACATAATCAAACCAGGGACAATCCAAAGGACACTCGCCTATGGACTCTTTGAAAGAAAATTTAGACTGCAAATGAGATGATATTGCTCCATTTTCAGAGAGGAATAGTTACCCTTTTGTCTTTTTTTTTTCTGTGTGAAGCTCAAATTGGGATCCATTTGAAGAGAAAGTGATGGTCTTACATTATTCTACTGCTTTCAATCCCTGTAATGAATACAAATGACACAGTTTCTACAAAACGAATCATAACGATTATTTAAGACCCAGGAATGGAAGGCTAGAAATTATTGCCCTCATATCCTCAGGATAAACCTCACTTTGTAATAAGCACAATGTGAAAATACAAACAAGTAAAAAATCTCATACTGTTTAGCTTTATAGCAATGTTGTAAATAAATTTGATAACACACGTTCCCACTGGCAAAACCAGTGCACATTTTTGTATTGTGTTTGGGTTGCTGCATATCTCACTTGAATAATACAAATCAAAACAACAGTAACAACTTTAGACTATCTCTCTGTCTGTATCTGTGTAATTCCCTGTACACTGTAAGAGAAGGATGGAAAACCTGTTTACTCAAAACTCACAAAGGAAGGCTGAGGTCAGTTGTCAGAGGGCAGTCAATAAACATTTACGTGAGACACTTTTATAAAGACCTATGAATTATTTAAAAGATATTTAATATTGTTGCTATTTGATATGAATTATTCAGTCAAAAGTATTTGTAAATTAAGCTCTAAATCTTTATAATTCTATAGGAGTGCTTTGACAAGGTTCCAAAGTAATTGTGTGGTTTTGGCATGCACTCCTGGCAACCTCAGGAAAGTTGCTTCACTGGCTGAAAGTTAAAACAACGCATAAAATGAGTATAGAGAGAGTATAATCGATATATTTATCATTAGGGATGCAACTAGTTAGTATTCAACAGAAACGTAACTGAACATTTAGCAGTGTTTATGTTGGTTATGAAAAGTGCACATGTCTGTTCATGCATTTGGTTTTCTAGCCTTTAGTTGTCTCTTAGCTAGCTAATTTGAAATTAACTGCATTAGCTAGATTAGTGTTATTAGTTATCTTGGATGGGTTGCAGTTGTTTTTGGTTTACTTTGGAAAAGCGATCTTGTGTAACTGTTAATTGTTATAGCAGCATGTATAAATACTCACAAAGACGTGATGCGGAAACAACTGCAGGTGTAAAGTCTGAATGCACAATTGAAAAAAAAAAAAAACTAAAAACAGGCACAAGGTCAGGCGATCTGCAAATAGACTAGATAAGGCAAAGACAATGTCAGGAAACTGAGCTTTGGTCAAAATGACCAGTTTATCCGAACACAATGATGGCTTAGTACCGAAACACAAGAAACTCCAATACTTTACAACTAAAGACCCAAAGAGCAGGATTTAAATATATGTCCAAATACGAGCTAAAGTCAAAACAGGTGAACACAATTAACACAAACAACTAAACATAATATGGGTGGGAAAAACACTACTAAAATTCAAGGGACTGAGAATGGATGAGAACTGCAGCTTTGGGCGTTGGCATGGATAACTTGGCTGGCCTGATGGAAATCTGGAAGCTGGAATACTTGCTGGAATGTGCAGTGGCTGCTACACCTACATTAAAAAAACATGCTTTTGTTTTTGTTGTATTAAAAAACAATCAACATTATTAATCATTGTCAACAGCAGCTATGTCAAAAACAAAAACACCAGCTTATAGCTATTATTTTTAGTCACACATCATTGTCTTTTTTCTAGCTAGTTCCTCATGTGCTGTGAGCAGTGAGCTCATACTGAGTTTTATGGTTATGATGTTTTATCAGGTAAGGGTGGGAAATTCTTATATTACATTCTCTTGATACACACAGTCTGATTTGTTTTAATTTGCCATTATAAATTGTGAAATGCATTCAAGTTACTGTTATATAACGTCATCTGTTGAATATGGTGACAATGTAGACCAGGCTTACATCACCTAGTATAACATGATATCAGACTCGCTCACTGAACATTTTAGTAGAAACACCATACTAATCCTGGGTAAAGCCATTGTTTGCTCTCAAAACAGACTCAATACTTCATGACGGATTCCACAAGATGTTGGAAACAGTCCTTTGATATTCTGATCTATGTTGATATAATTGCATAACATAACAGAGTTTTCACTCTGCTGCACTTTTATTCTATTCTTCCACACCCCAAAGATGTTCTATTAGATTCCGATCTGGTGCCTGGGCAGATCACAGAGAAACACAAGCCTCACTGTCATATTAATGAAACCAGTTTGAAATGAGTTTTGCTTTGTTACATAGTGCATTATCATGTCATAAGTAGCCATTAGATGATGGGTGGCCATTAAGAGATGCATAGGGTCAGCAACATTACTGCAATAGCCTGTGGCATTCAAGCAATTATTAATTGGTATTAACAGGCCCAAAATGTGCCAATAAAACATTCTCCACACCATTACACCACCGTGTCCATGGGTTAATGCTGCTAGTGCCAAAATCTGCCCCTCCCATCTGTGTGCCCCAGCAACATTAAGCTTATTAGACCAGGCTCCAGTCTTTCACCATCCAGTTTTCAAAAAGCAAAAAGTGAAGTGATTGACCTACCATGCTTGCACACAGAGGAACCTGACTTCCACATTTAACCCATTTGAGCAGTGAAACCCACACACACTAGGGTCAGTAAACACACTTGCCCAGAGCGGTGCAGAGCCCCTATCCAGAGCACCCAGGGAGCAGCTGTTGGGTCCGGTACATTGCTTAAAGGCACTTTAGTCAGGATATTATGGTATGTGGGATCAAACTGGCAACCTTCTGGCCACAAGACCGGTTCCCTAATCTTGAGCCACAGTTACACCACTCACGAGTCTGTGCCCATTCCAGCCTTAACTTTTTGTTTTTGGCTGACAGAAGTGAAATCTGACATGACCTTATGCTGTTGTAGCACATATGCTTCAAAATGTTGTGCATGCTGAGATTTTTTTTCTGCTCATCACAATTGTACAGAATGGTTATCTGTCACTAAAAGCAGTCTAGCCATTTATTCAACAAGGCAGAACTTCCACTCACTGGGTGATTTGTTCTTTACTGCACCATTTTATGCATCTCTGCTACACAGTTGGTCGATTGTACGATTGCATGAATGCGTATACATAATATCAGATGCATCACATAGTATGATAAATTGTTTTAGATCCATTTATCAGTTTGCATGTGTGGGGCTTTCTACAGCAGTTCTGGTGTATTTATGGGAAGACTAGAACATTCAATAAAATATCTCTGTGTTTCTGGGTTCTCTTTTTATGTAGCATTAAAACACTTAAGTGATTTTTAAATTGTATCTCAACAACCATTTTACTATTGTGTCTGGAGCTCCTCCCCAATTTAGTAAGTACTCCCTGTGTGTAATTAGAGTAGGAAATGATCCTCCCTTAACAATGTGTGTACACTCATCAGGGCAGCCACCTGTGACTGACATGTCACATTTCCATTTGTCTCTCTTTTAACATGCACACACGCACACACACACAGCATTTCGGTGCAAATGAAACGAGGCCATTAAGAACATCCGGTCCCTTTGAATGGTGAAAATCACTTCCTGGAAAAATAAATGACATACCGTTGTCCCTCTCAGTATGAGCTGCACCGTTTCTCAATTGAAATGTGTTTCAGTAAGCCAGCATGGGGCATGGAATGGTTATACGGTATAGAGTGATAGCACGACTGTGAAATGAATGAAGAAGGACAAGCAAGAATGTGTCAGTTTTCTCTGTATAGGATCTCAAGTGCAGGCAGAGAAGAAGTGATTTGGGGAATTTTCCAGGTGGGAGGGTTTATGGAAGATCGAACTTTTCAATCCATACTCATTCTCTCCTTATTTAGCACATATACTGACATACTCTTCATCTATGCTTTAGGTGATGGCCATAACTGGCATACCTTCATTAAGATTACCTTTATTATATGGTTCCTAATCAGTAAGAAACCGAATAGTGTGTAATTTAGCTACATTTCTTTTGCAATGAATTTGGTGTTTGAAAAAAAGAAAGAAAGAAAACAGGACACAGCATGCATCTGCTTTAGTGTAGTGGCATAGCCCTTCTTTCCATTCCTAAAGTCCCACTAGCACATGCATATGGCAGCACTACGATGCCCCCCAAAAGTTTTGCCTTCAGTGTGAGTGCCTCTCAGAAGCATTTATCCTTCAGCTGGGTGCCTCACCAGCTTTCCCCTCTCTGTGTTTGCCGTGCCTCCTGCACACAAAAAAAGAAAAAACCTTCTCCAGGTATTCTTCACGATTCCTGCATCCCAGGGGAGTAGAGAACAGAATGTGAAGAAAGCCCCATCCATACTGAGTGGAGCTCTTTGTGTGCCCTGATAGTGGAGGGACAAAAGGGCCCTGGATAATGAATTGGATTAAATAGAGGGAAATAAAAAGGAAAAAAGCCACACAAAGGCACAGTGAACAGTATATGAGATAGCTCAGCTGCACAAAGGAAATTGGGAGAGAATAAAAAAAAGGTTAGATTCATCAGGGTGGCTGCTTTCTGTAGCGGACTTTGAGCAATTATGAGCACCACGCTGCGTGTTGCTTATCATGTAGATTGCGGTAAATTACTGAACAGCATTACCTACTCATGACATTTTAATGATTTCTATGGAAACCAAATAGCAATTTCACAAAGTACAAATATAAACATAATTATGTACACATACACAAGAATACACATCATCAAGCAGCTTAACAATGCACAATGCATGCCAATGTCTGTTCCATACAGCACAGCACAATCCATTTTTTTTAAACAACACACACACACATAAACACACTAACAATCTTCTTCTCTGCTCTGATGATTCTCAGGGTCAGTATTTCACCCTGCCAGTCACTGTGAAGCTTTAGCCTCTAGCCTACGGTGAATACTATTGTTTTGCATCTCACCTGCCCCCCACCAGGTACGTTTCAGACACCCTCTTACAGCACAGAAGACACACACAAAGCACATGCTGTTGTAAAGGCTGTAGGTAAAACTCACTGCAGAGACCTCCTGTAATGACAGCCCTTTTCATTTCCATAAGTAAAAGAAACAGGAGGGCCCCATCTTTCAGACTGCTAACCTCGAGCAGTTTGAGCTGTCATCAGGAATGAGAGTAAAGCAGGATTTCAACAATATTTTATTTAAAATACAAACTTGAACTTAAACTCTACTATGAACATTATGATCATGTAAATTGATAATATAATATTAAACTATTTATTCAGATAATAATAATAATAATAATAATAATAATAATAATAATAATAATAATAATAACAATAATAATAATAATAATAACAACAATAATAATAATAATAATAATAATAATAATAATAATAATAACAATAATAATAATAATAACAATAGTATTTTTACTCCTACTACTACTATTGTTGTTGTTGGTGGTGGTGGTGGTGTTTATGCTTATTTCTTCTCTGCTTAGTTGCTTAGTTCTGTTAGAAAATAGTAGCAGTGTAACGAGACATTGATTTAAAAGGCAACAACTGAAATATATCTCACAATCATAAATTGATTATTATCAAAAAAAGGACAGAAAAAATAGGGTGTAAAAATCTAATAAGTAAATAGACAGCAATGTGATTTGCCCATAGATCTGATACTTAACTATATAATCATCATCCACAAATTTGGAAAAGTTGGCTCACCCTAGATTCTAAACAAAGTTGGTCACATATTGATCAGAGGCTCATATTATATCCTACAAGGTTAAATGGCATCCTCAAATATCAAACTGTCCCCAGAAGAATCAAAACTGTATCATTTCATGTGGAAACCCAGAAAATAGTAGCCTGCTGGTGTCATCTGCACAGCATCTTTGAGCAGATAGCATCCAATTCTACTTCAATATCTGGAACAGTTCAGATTCTAATGAACGATACGACAACTGAGCACTAAACCTATGATGTATTGCTCTCTCTTTCACTCTATTTGGCTGTCAGTGAGCTCAAGCTCTGTGCCTGTCTCATGCAGCACCCTGGGGACTTTGTTTGGGGAGGAAATTAATGTTATCTTGATACACTGTGACATGTTCGTTACTGCAACGAGAGCCAACATATGGACAAGTGGTGACAGCTGACCACAAAGCACTATAGAAAGAAAACTCTGTTTACTATGGTTCCCTGATAACATCAAGAAAGTGAAATTAGGTTGTTGTTATGGATATAATTTCAAAATAGTAACTATGAGGTGTTGGTGTGGAAAATTTGCAGGAGTTTATTATGGGTTTTTATGTCACTTTGTGAGAACCATAAAACTGTCATGACTTTAACCTTAGTTAATTAATTAATTCATGACATTAACATGGGTAACATGTCTACTTTTTTCACCTCAGGTCTTTAAAATAAATTGCTTAGATGGGTAAAAAGGTATGAATTTCATTGTACAGGGAAACTAGATTCTAACTGTACAAATGAGAGTAAACACTTTGACTTTGATGGGTTTTACAGTGATGCTAGATTTGTCTATTTATATAATGGTATAGTTGAAGACATAATAAATCCCATTATGTCTTTAAATATACAGTTACATGAATAGACAAAAAGTGGAGTTTGTTTAAAACTCTTGAAATCTGGACAATGAGATTTAAAAACCTAGCAGGAACATAGGAACTATTCAGTGAACATAAAATCCTTCAATATACCAGAATTGCTATATTGCGCTATTAGAAAGCAACACATAGTTTTGAATGTGGTGTATACTGGAGGTTTGTAGTCCAGCACAGTCACACATAAGAATTAGTACCCATAAATAAGAGACATAACCAGTCTGTATTGGACTCAACAACAGCTGCATCCTCTTGTAATATAGAGAGGTGTGGATTTGGACATGAGTTTTATGATGGTCTTTATATAGCAGAATGTAGCTGCTGTTGCAAGTAATAAACAAACTGTTAAGTTTTTTTTTTAAATAATACATGGAAAAACATGCTGGATTTCGATAGCAAAACAAAGTAAAATTAGTAAAAGGATACTATACATCCCTCCTTATGGCCAGTATTATTACATATACAGGATGAGTCAAAAGTGCAGGAAGCATGACCACCTTCCCATTGGAAAAAACAAATATGGCAGCTGTGAAGATGGCAGCCATGTTTTGGACATAGTCTAAAAGATAGGCCCCATCACCCATTACTTGCTTGGGTATTCAGATGTCTTTTTCCGAAAAGTGTTTGTATAGTTAAGGGTACTTACATTCTTAAAGGGGTCCTTATATTTTTACAGCGGTCATTAAATTTAACCAAAAAACCCTTAAAGCACTTAAATGTTTTGATGTGGCACAAAGGATCTGTCATTTAATGAGCATTTATTATTTGTATATTGACAAATTCTGCATCATTAACCACATTTCATTATAAAGAATTCTATACCTGTGTGAATCCCCATCAGCATAAATAAAACTTGTGGACAGTGTGTTGGAACAATTAAACATAGTTCAGATGGTGGGTATATGTCTAGCAGCAATGTGCTTAAGGGAATTGACAAAACAGTGTTAAGTTAATAGTTTACAAAATGCAGTGTTTGTTTCAATAGATTTAAATTTGCTTTACTATCCTGTAAACAGTCAATCCTACTATTCTGCTGAAACTCCACAAATACTAATAACATTTTTAGATTTTTCTGTCTATAAAATTATAAGATCATACGAATGTGGAAATCATTGTCAGAAACACTGACACTTATGCTCAAGTATAAATAATGAGTAGTATTTTTAAAAAATTATGAACATTTTTACAGTACTAGACTTCACTACAGATTCAGTAATACTATTTTTTTCTTTTTTACTGTTTATTAAAAAGGGAGCTTTTTATTATATTTTTAAAATTACTGACTAATAGTATACACCAACTATTACACAAAAGCAGTGTATGCATGCATGGACATGTAAATATAAGCTGTGTGGTCATGAAAACTGATAGACAGTACATAATTAACATACATATAAACTAACATGAATATAAAAGTCATGGGACAGAAACTAGTATTGTGTAAAACCCCCTATAGCCAGCAAGTTGACATGGAATCCATTTTACAAGTGGATAGCAGATGCCTGGAGTGATGTTGAGCCATGCCATCTGTGTATTCACCCACAGCTCACTTATATTTGCAGATACACAATCTTGGGTGCGAATGGACCTCTCAACCACATTCCGTAAATGGTTGTCTGGATTGTGTTAGGCGAACGTGCAGGCCACACCATTTGTTGGAACTTCTTCTTAAACCAAGTCTGGACAACTTGGGTTTGATGGCATTGTGCATTCTGCTGAAATATTCTAACATTGTATTTGTTCATGAAGTCCATGAAGGGCTGCAAATGGACACCAAGCAGTGAAATGTGTTTGGATGAAGCAGTTAACCATGAAAACACACCCCACACAATTATGGAACCACCACCAGTCTGCTCAATGCCTCATTCATGACTGGCTTCATGGGGTCTGCATCACACATGAACCCTACAATCAACCTGAAACAAAGTACCATGACTTGTCGGACCATGTCTGTGTTGCCAATACTCCAGGGACTAGTTAGCAACCACCATGAGCCTAGGTGAGGCACAGTGCCTGGTGTTGTGGTGTTAACAGAGGAACTCTGGTGAGTCTTTTGCTTCCATATTCCATGGAAACTAATTACTGCTTTACTGACCTATGGGATATGCATACGTGCCCTCCTGCATTGCATGTGTATGCGATTGTCTGTTCGCATCAGAAACTTAGCCAGGTGCTGCCAGTCATAATTATTAAGCACCCGTGGGTGGCCACAGCACTGTCCATAGTGTGTGGTAATGTGTTTTATGAAGTAATTCCGGTACACACATGACTGGACTGAGGAATTATAAATGTCTGCACAATATGGATGGAAATGGAATATCAAATCCATCTGGTACCCACTAGTATGCCCTGTTTGAAACTTGATCATTTTTGTCACCTTGTCATGAGCATGCTGGCCAGTGTTCAGCCTTACTCACAAGATAATACCTCACATCTTTTACAGGTGTGGGTGTTCACAGGCCTTTCTCTGAACAACACCACTTAATAATTTACCTACTGCTATTCTATGACTTGCATCATGTCAATGCTTTTATATTTTATATTTTTATATAGTGTTTATATTTTTGTTGCACACATGTCCTGAAAGTTGTATTTTCAGTTGTGTCCATCAATTGCAATAAAGTTGTTGCTGTTATTGTTGTTGTTTTACTTTTCTTTGTGCCTAGTGAAAGTGCATAATAGATCTAGAACTGTCTTATGGAAGCATTTCTAACCCCTGAGAATTACATAGAAATACATTTGATTGGAATATGCAGTTCTTCCTTATTTTTCCATGCCATCTTGATTATTTGTGAATTTCTTTTGCTGTTTTGTTCTCAGTTTCTTCATGAAATGAGATAAACTGCTTTTATAGGCTATGTGATTGTATGCTTATGTATGAAAAAAGCAGTAATTAAGCGTGGCCACTTTATATAAATTGCTACTCTACTGGCTCCAACTTGTGACAGGATTTAGTTATTTATGTCTTTTCCTCTATTCCTATACTTCCTATACTATTCCTATAGAATAAATCCCATAGCAAATAACATGTGGCCATTACCTCCTTGCAGAGACTCAAACCATCTGCACCTTTAGTTGAGACATTTCTGAAACATGGGGCATAGCTCTGGGCAGTGATGAAGAAAATGGGCAGCAAAAATCTCCTGACGGTGAAATTATGTTCACTTTTTATGACATGCCTTCCCACAGGAATGAGAGAGTGACTCAAATAGGTCTATTAGTTCCGTTCAGCAGTAAACCCCCCCTACCCCCCTCCCCCCAGGCAGAGCACCTATACAAACAAGTCACTCAGGGCCGACGTTCACTATGCCCAAACAGTCTCTAGCAATAATTATATTAACAAATTATTAAAAATAAGACATTGATGGTATATGATTGTCTCTAGTGTTAGAGGGGTTAAGTGAGATCCACCTGAATCCAAAAAAGAAAAAAAGAAATAGGAAATAGAAATAGGTTTGGCCATTATGCTGTTGACTGCTGTTATGTCATATCGCCTTTAAATATTCATCATGTGCCTAGTGCACCCCGAAGGGTAAGATTTCGAATTAAACTGTCTATCTCATAAATGCAGAAATGCCATCCAAGCTCCAGATCAAGGTGATGTTCCATTTTATCATTAATGAGACTCACTGACATTTGCATTGTTATGGGCAAAGTAAATGCAATTGATTCAAGACTTCTGCATTAATATTATAGGCAGTAATGTGCTCCTGTGTGCTCCAGGCTTCTTGTACACACACTATATAATTTTTTCATACATGGCATTTTCCTGTGATGTAGTAAAAGACCCTTGCACATAAAAAAGGATGAAAGACGTTGGTGTTGAAGTGAACATAATTAGCTTTAACTTATAGTCATGGAACTGCTTACTATCATGCTGGGATCATGCAAATTCTAGTTAATGTTGTTATATTTGCCCTTTTTCATTACATAACATCCATACAGGGACTCTGAGTCTTATGCTGAAGTATAAATAATGAGGATTATGTAAAACACAGCATACAGCTTTCTTGTCTTCTAACTGGATTTGGTATCCAGTACACTAATCTTCTTTTTTTCATTGGTTATTAAAAAGATAGCTAAAATTACTGACCAATTATATACATATGCTATGAACTGAAGCAGTGTACACATGCATGGATATATAAATATTTGCTGTGTGGTCATGAACAAAAAACATACATAATACATAATAAACATGCGTATATTTTTAGCAAGTTGTCAGTTTCAGTCATTTTTGTTGCACACATAGTACAAAATGTTTCAGTAGAGAGTAGAGAAAGTAGTTTCAGCTGTGTTCTTCAATTCCAATAAAGTTGTTGCTGTTACTGTTGTTCTTTTACTTTTCTCTTGTGCCTGATCAAAGTGCATAATAGATCTAGAACTGTCTTATGGAGGCTTTTCTATCCCTTTAGAAATTATACATGAAGTACTTGGAATATGCAGTTTTACTGCTTTTGCTGGATGTGTGGCCTTTTTACTGCCCCCTTATTTTTCTGTGCCTTCTTGATTAATGTGAATTTCTTTCATTGGTTTGTTTCCTTGTGAAGTAATAAAAATAAAAAAAAATATTTTATAGGCCGATTTAAGATTTCACCCGTAATTTTATAGCATTAATGTCCTTCAGGCTGCTCTCTCTCTCTCTCTCTCTCTCTCTCTCTCTCTCTCTCTCTCTCTCTCTCTCACACACACACACACACACACCATAATAAGCTTTTCATACACAGCAGTTTAGCAGTTCACCTTATCACAGCCATGCTTTTATACTGCAGTCTGGAAAATAAGTTAAGTAAAAAAACAAATTGTGTTTAATATGTTTTAATATTAGAATTTCTCAACAAGCAAGTAACAGACAGTGAGAGAGAGAGAGAGAGAGCGAGAGAGAGAGAGAGAGTGGGTGAGTGAGTGAGAGAGAGAGAGAGAGAGAGAGAGAGATGTCTGAGTTATGACAAGTTAAACAGAAAAAAATGTAAAAAGTCAGTGTAGTGTAGTCATGGTCTTTTTACACACAGGCAAATATACTGCTGTCATTTATTTATTTATTTACAGATCCCCCTGTCTGTAAGTATCCGCCCCTTGTGTGTGTGTGTGTGTGTGTGTGTGTGTGTGTGTGTGTGTGTGTGTGTGTGTGTTAAAAAAACTGTCACTCACTCTGGTTAATAATATTTGTAGAAAATTATGTAAAATTACGTAGATTGGGCAGTAAATGTCTGAATTATGAAAATGGGCAATGGGCATTTTTTGTGCCTGATGCCAAATAAATCCTCTTACACTGAGATCTTTTGAGATTTCAGAAAGGATAATTATGTCTACATTTTAAAATTTGTGTTTAAAAAATTATGTTTCTAGGTGGATGTATAAGTATTTTAGGCAAGGTTGAACAGAGAATTAAATGAATTAAACTGAATTAAATGGATAAATCACTTAGATATGTCATTCTATTAGAAATGAATGGAGTGAAAATAAAATTGTGATAAAAAGACAAGGATTGCAATCTGTCTGTAATTTGACATGACAGGGCCTGGTGGATCCGGGTCCGAGTCTTTCGATTTGCATGGCTGTAGCTCGAGTAACACCCCCCCCCCCCCCAATTCCCCCAATTTAAACGTATTACACTTTATTTAAAAAAAAAAAACATGAATCTCTCCAACCCCAAAATAACGCTGTATTAATTGTGTTAATGTGCTTAAAATGAAGAAGACACCAAGACACTAGGTACAGATCCTTCTATGGATCTTCTGTGGGAGGTCTAACTTTCGCTCCCCATGCCCATCAGTAAACCTTGGGTGCTCATGAACCTGTCGACAATTCACTGTTTGTCCTTCCTTGCACAACTTTTACAAGACTTGCTGTTTTGGAGATGCTCTTACCCAGTCATGTAGACATTATAGTTTGGCCCTATTTAAATTGGCTAAGATTCATACACTTGCCCATTTTTCCATCCTCCAACACATCAGCTTTGAGAACTGACTGTTCACTAATAATAATACTGTTCTAATATATCCCACCCTCTTGGCAAGTGATACTGTAATGAGATAACCAATGTTATTCCCTTTAGTGGTTCTGTGTTGTGAATGTTATAAGTTATCATTGTATAAATATATAATGTTTTTATACAAACAAATTTCAGAGGAAACTGGGGAGACAGTTTATACAACCTACACAGAGTACAGACCCTGGCTGCCCAGCCCTGGGAATCAAACTCAGGCTCTTCTTGTTGTGAGATAATGAATGAATGTGGTAAATGCATCATGCAGAGTTAAACAAGCAAGTATAATCCCAATATCAGTGAGCAGGCCCTTTCTTTGTCCCACAAGCTTTATATCTGCCTGAAAGTAAAAGCACCCTCTCCCACAATTGTGACCTGTCAAGCCCTCTTAGGTCCACTATTCGCCTTTAGCTAAATAATTTGCATGAATGCATGCCATAGACATTGCCCTGATTCTTGAATAGAAAACTAGAGTCACTGCACTAATACATTGCTGGGCCAGCATCCAGACTTAACACATTAACAATGACATGAGCTATCATTTATAAATATTAGCCAGCTGTCAAATTCTGAATAACTAATGGATTTGTATGCATCTCTTAGTTATGTTTGAAAAAATAATAATAATGCAAGATGTCAGACTTGGTTACTGTTAATTTATTATACTGCTAGTATAATAGTATAATTCTAAGGTACACTAATAAAATCTCAATTGTATTAAAATGTTAATTTGCCACCCAGCTATTTGGAATTGAACGTGGAAACTGGAAAATTTTCAGGGGGATATTCCTGGTTCCTGTTATTTTTAACAAGGGTAAAACATTAATAAGTGGTACTTTCAGTAGTCATTAAAAACATATGAAATTATTGAGACTTGAACATACATGGTGCATGGTTCATGTGTACGTGAAAAAAAATGCTCTGAAGAAGAAAAGGAGAGATCTGTGATGTTATCAGGATCCAGCTGAAATAGCTGACATCTGTATGGTGTGTTATATTTTCCATTACAGCCTGAGGGAAACATTGCACTCTGCATCATACTGGAAGATCTTATCCTATCTACAGGTATGCCGTTTATGTATATACCTCACAGCATAAAATACATTTATATGACACTTGTAATATCCTTACTGCTGTTTTCAGCCTTATCTGGGTTTGCCTGGGATTTATCAGAGCATTGAAAAAAAGCATATTATTCCAGTGCAAACCCTTCAAATAAAGCAAAGGAATGAACACACCAGGCTCAATCTCTCTGATCCTTAGAACAGGCAGAGGGAGTTGTGGGGTTGACCAAGTATGGGCTTTAAAGGTTTTTAGTTATGGCTGTATAAGCTTCTCTCTCTCTCTCTCTCTCTCTCTCTCTCTCTCTCTCTCTCTCATAAAACAACTGTATGCATAAATGTACGAATTTATGGGTTCTAAAGAATATCCTTTAGAAATATCAGTATCTTTGTTTCTAAATAGAAAACTCCCTAATTATGGGAGCTTTTATAGCATATAGCATGTTTTTATAGCATGTCTGTTTATGTTTATTTTTCTGTATTGCTGAAGGACAATGGGGCAAATTTTCTACAGTAATTCTATAGCTGAAAATAGGACAAAGCACAAAAATAAAATAAAATAAAATAAAATAAAATAAAATAAAATAAAATAAAATAAAATAAAATAAATCTGGACTTTAGCTCTACCCAGAAACAAGTCTGTTTCTGTTCTCTCTGCCACCTGTGACTTTATTTCCGCTCAGAGCCATTTCATTTTCTAAAGCAAGGCCAGAGTGCCAAAAACACACCCTGACTTACACTCAAACTGAGGTTAAAACAGCATTTGAACCTCTGCAGCTAGGGTAAAAATGAACACAGTTTCTTCTTCTTCAATAACCACAGTTATCTCAGCTATGCCATTTAAAGGATTAAGAAGTATTGAGATTTGGAGCTGTATTTGGGAGGATATGAGTCAGCTGGGAGGAAAAATGTTTGCTAACTTATGCCAGGTTCCGGCCCAGTTTGGCTGTTGCAGATAAAAATACCATATCCCAATCCCAAAATAATTTATTCTTTACTGAGATTGGTGGTTTCTAAACATAATGTGACTACCAGCAGATGATTTGGAGTCATTGTTAGGGCCATTTCTGTCTATAAGCACTATAAGCAGACACTCAGGGCCCCAAATTTACCAAGGGGCCTGTAACAATGTGAGATTTTTCCCCATTTTATTTAGCAGTGGGGTGTGCCCATGGCCAAGGATGTTATCTTGTTTTGGGTCTTTTTTGCAGGTGGCCTCCTTGGGGCTTGAGAAACATGCAGGAGGTGTGTAAGTTGCCATGGCGATGTCAGATGAGGATCAACATAATGTATCTGTCAGGAGCTGAAAAGTCAAAAAAAAAAAGGAAAAGGCTGAATAGGAAAAATGAGCACAAACCACTGGTAAGAAAACACTTATAGCTTAAATGAATGTTACTGGATAACTAGTGGGTTTTTACGAGACAAGTATGCCCATATCTAACTTAAATCAAAGATTGTATGAATCAGATTGTCGTAACCTATGACCTATGACAAGCAGAATGTAGACATTTTCTTTAATCATGAGTCTATTGTTAGGATCTACATTGAATAATCAGAAATAGACAACACATAAGATACCCTCTTAGATCTCCTCTTATAGAATTCAGCCAAATCATCTCATACATTGTGACAAGGAATAATCGTAAAAGACAATTGAATTGGTTTCTAATTTTTGTTTTTGTGTTAGTACTTATGCTTAACATTGGGCTACAGGTTGTACCAGCTTACAACAATACTTTAGCTTGAGTCCTTTTTTATGTTAAATTGAACAGCACAGGATAATGTAATTTAACCTGAGTCTGCCAGATGATTTAAACCAGGATAAATGGATCGTAAATGGATTTTAAGGCTTTCCATTAACAGCTATCCCTTATGCATGGCACCTTTTATATACAAGCTTCATGCATCCATAATGCATAGCATCTCATATATACAAGCTTCAATCCACACTTCTGGAAATAAAAACAAAAAAAAAAAACATAAACACAGCAGACCAAAGGTTAAGGGTAAGTATAGCAAAGGCAGTGTTACTCTTTTTAACCCCAAGGCTTTTAAAAACTTAGTCATGCACAAATGAATATGTGTGTATACATAGTTATCCTTGTGTGGTTCACTGTGAAGCACAAGGCATGATGATACATTTCATTTATGACCTTTTGAACTTATTACTGATGAAAAGGAATGGTGTCAGGACTGGGAATTGCAGGCACCCCCTATCATACACACACACACACACACACACACACACACACACACACATACACATACACAGACACAGACACAGACACACACACACGTA
>JAOVVF010000036.1:19495673-19507789 GCA_028565595.1 Duopalatinus emarginatus | reverse complement strand
TGAAACTTCCCGTTTAACAGATCTTTCACCATCACTCAAACCTGAAACAGTACGTCATCCGGGAACTTTTAACATACTGCTTGATGCATACTGCACATTCAGACACACTAGTCACGCTCGCGCACTGTTTTCGCGTACTGTTCAGTATGGAAGTATGCGATTTCGGATGCAGCCTTACTCTTACTGAAGCAGCGCGCGACAAGCCTCAACATGAACTATGGGTGAATCGCAGGGCAAAATTTGAATTTGCGTTAACAGCACTATTTTAGATAATTTGAGATCGCGTTAATGCGTTATCATCACGTTAACTTCGACAGCCATAATAAAGACAAATAAATATGTAGTTTTAGATGTGTAGTTGTATACGCATCATTAAAAGTGTACTGTAATCTATATTTGCAGATACTGTATGCTAAATGACACCAAATGACAAATAATATTAGACAATATTAATGTTAGAAAAATATAAATAGTCTTTATTTGTTTAAATACCATATCATAGATGATATACTATTCTCCTTCCCCCTCCTGTGGAATATAAATGTTGATGAACAGGTTATTATGGTCAGAAAAATCAGGACGCAGTTTTTGGTCCTGACATTCACATGTGTCCTGACGTGATTTCTGACATTTATCCTGATATTTTATGAAAATGAGACAGACACACACACACACACACACACACACACACACACACACACACACACACAGAGTCTTTGTCTGTCCCCTTTTGTCAGATCATATGCATGGCACCATGGAAATGAGCGACAAGATTAGAAAACAATTTATCTAAATCCTCCAGTGTTCACTCACTGTTTACATTTTCCCAGGAAGGCACACTGAGTTCGGTCTCCATGGAAACTAGAGACAGCCAATCCGGAGTGTTTGATTGCTGATCATGTGACCCCCCCAGCCTGTTGAGAGATGCATTGAATTTGGCCACTGAGTTGCCTGCTGACTGAAGGTTTATTGAAAGAAGAGGGAAAAAAAACGAATCGCTGAGACGGAAAAGCTTCTTAAAGCCCGGAATGAGGACGAGAGAGAACTTTGTCAATCACAAGTCTTTGGCCCTTTACTTACTGAAAGGGTAAAAGATCATGATTTCCTTTCAACTTGAAGGCAGATTTTACACATCAGAGATGCCGAATAACTAGAGAAAGTCTCGGAGGATATTTACATTGTTGACTGATAATGACTTGTGTGAAGACCACCTTCCCCTAATCACTAACCCTGGACAGGCTCTCACTAATAATCATTAAACAAACGTGTCTGTAGAACAGCTTTCTAACAGGAAGCATTCCTTCAGAGTTTCATAAAGATGCAGAGAGAGAGAGAGAGAGAGAGAGAGAAAAAGAAAGAAAGAGATTATTAGTTAATTTACATGATGCTCATATGTGGAATGAAGGAAGGAAGCAAGGAAAGAACGAAAAAGTATGAAACTGTTTATTTATGTTATATTTATGCTGTTGCAGCCCCAGATGCAGGAAAAAAGAAATAAAGAAAGACAAAGAAACAAAGAAAAAAGTTGGAATTAAATAATTTTCATTTCAGCAACATTGATGATGCTTACTGCCCTAGACGTGAAGGAAAGAAAGAAAAAAAGAAAGAAAGAAAAGAGAGCACATCACTTTCCTCTATTCCAGGTTTCTTGGCAGGAACTTATCCCGCAGATATTATCAGAAGCTTTGAAAGTACCTGTCCACATCGATCATCACATTCAGCTTTCAGCCTGATCTGCCTCACAGTAATTAGAGCGGAAGAATGTAGGCATGGACACATCCTCTTTCTTTCTGACTCCCACACACTCTTCACTTCTGTACACCTGATTACCCTGGAGAGGGGAAAAAATAGTTCCAACTCAGAACAACCAGCAAGAGCAGATTTTACTAGTTATCCAGCACTGAATCAGCTTTAGTCTACTCATCGACATGACTCTACATGGACCTCTGGCTTATAGGATAGTACACCTTTTAACTTTTAACTGATTTACTGTAAAATGTATGTAGCATGGTATGTTACATAATCTTTTGTATTAAAAATAACCTATGTGAAACAGTGCATTTTAAGTTCTATCTAAGGCCAATAGAGGGAGACAGAACAGCTCAAAATTTACTGACTTTTCTGAGGCAAAGTAGGTCACATTACATTAGGTGTAATTATTATGTCTTTATTTTCTTGCATGTTGTATTAGGAATCAGTGAAGATGTGGAGAAAATAATGTAGAGTAAAAATCTAAATAGTAAAAATTAATAGTTGGTCAAAACAAGTAACTGATGTTCTTTTGAACCTGAAGATAGAACATTTCTTACCCAACATGAATGGCTTTGGTTTGTTCCTTAAACAGAACGCACTGACCTGTTAATTAACACCCCCTCCCCTCCAACCCCAACCACACACACACCTTTCCACATTTTAACCAAGATAATGGCAATGCATTTGTTGGGTGTCACTCAAGATAAAACATCAAAAGTGGCCTAGAATGTCCTGTCAAATACACACCCGCCCACCCATACACACACGTGCACCCCCTAAACACACACACACACACACACACACACACACACACACATAACCTCAGATAAAAAAGGTTCACTCTCCCACCAAAACAAGCCTTCTCTTTGAGTTGAAACTTGAGAGTGATGTTGAAACCCTCCTTTGAGTCATACCTGCCCACACCATGTAGACTGTTCACCAGGTGCCATCTACAGAGTCCTCTAGAAGTCAAAGCACAGCAGTAAACTTCGTTAAGAAGCCTGGCTTTGTTAGCTCCCTGCTCCATTCGTCAGCCTTTCTTTCAGACCGTCCAGTCAAAAAGCTATGGGGATTCGGCATTATAGTGTTCCTCAGCAGGAAGATCCATGCCTCTCTCTCTCTCTCTCTCTCTCTCCCATTGATCTGCATTCATAAGGCACATCAAAGTGCAGCCCAGGATGATTCTGGGCCCTCAGTCTTCCAAGCCCCCCCTGACTATTTCTCCTCTTCAGGAGGTGCACTCATCCAAACCTGCTTAATCAATGCCTGAGATCACTGATCTCACAGCCCTGCTACTTCAGTGTGGGGATAAAGGAGAAGTAAAGATAGATAGATAGAGAGAGAGAGAGAGAGAGAGAGAGAGAGAGAGAGAGAGTACTAGTGTACACCAACCCCACATTGCATCTGAGTGCCACTGGATCAGATCAGATCCTGTTTCTTCGTGACTGACAGGGCTTGATTTAGGGGCCTCATTGGGAAAAGTCAGGCTGCCTGAATAGGTGAGTACTATGTGAGAGGGATGATGCAAATCCAGGGCTTTTGATACTATGTATCAGTAAATGCTTATATGCCTATGCAAGAGCTCAGAAGTTTTAAAATAATATCCTACTAAATAAAACAGCTAATATTGTTTGTAACTAAGACTCCCAGTTGAGGATTTAGGTATTCATCTAACTGGGTCTATTACTGGGTCAATGACATGACATGTATTTTTGTGCCAGATGTCAGATGGCACAACAATCTGTGCAAATGAGGTTAGGAAAAGTGTTTTAATGATAAAAAAAACAAAACAAAATAAAATGCAATGGCATGATTTTACTAAATCCTACTAAATACTAATAAATTGCGATCATTGAAATACTTTTATCCAGCAATTTGTTCTGAAATATCAGTGTAGCACAACTAGAAACAGTACTTTTATTCTGTAGTGAATAGGTAGTGAACAGAAAAATAATATTTCATTATTCACAGGAGACCAAGTAACATCTTTGAACGAGTGAAACAGTTTATAGAGATCTCCTGAATTATTGATAGAAATAGATACATTCAAATCATAGTTGACACTTTCAGTGTCAGGTGGTACAACCAATGTAAAACTAGAAAAATGTGTTTTATTATAAAGTGGAAGTGAACTATTTGCCTACTGTGCTTGCACACAGAGGAATGTGACCTCTGCATTTAACCCATCCATGCAGTGAAACACACACTAGTGAACACTAGAGGGCAGTAAACACACTTGCCCTGCCTAACTCAAGGGCACTTTAGTCATGTCTTGCCCTGTGCGGGGATCAAACCCAGGACCTTAAGGGTCACAAGACCAGTCCCCTAACCACTAGGCTTCCCATTTACAGTTCAACACCCACTCCCTTCCCATTGTCATTTGGACATTACACAGACTTTATACTAGTGAGCTGTAGTGTTAAATCTATTTAATGTCTACACAACTGATTCAGACTTTAATTCTTTCACATACAGCTATTCCAGGCAACATCTAGACAAATTCAAGGACATTTGGCTCAGCTCACTAAGTCTTTCAGCACTGTAAAATTTATTTTCATTTTTTTCTAAATCAGAAATGTTTGCAATATTAGCTAACAGCGCAAGCATGGCTAGGCCACTGAAACTATACAGCCATGTGGAACCACAGTGGAACAAACAAACTAGCTAATGTACTAGCTAAAACTGTGACAGTGATCTACAATATAAATATTTTTTTATTCTTATGCAACTTTTGTAATTCTTGTGATATCTCATACAGATATGTCTGGTCTCTATATTATGTATTATATAACACTTGTCTGTATTATAAAGGAAGCCTGTTTAGTGTACAGGATGTGGACACTGAAAGGGTATCAGGCTAGAGGTTCCCAACATTTTTGTATCGAGGGACCGGATTAACTGTAAAATAAAGTCCACAGACCGTCTTGATATATTTATTTTATTCGCATAATCTACCTATTAAGGTGCTAGGCTCACATTCAAATATTTACAATATAAATAATCTGGGTATTTATTAATGCCAGAAAGCTTTCAGTCCTGAGTGTCCCACTGACACAACACATTAGAGTCGAAGGCTGCGTCCGAAATGGCATACTTGAACAGTACCTACTAGTTTGGTGCGAGTATATACTACTTAACCGCTAATCTAGTATACAATTCTAGTACGGGAGCGTGTAGTATGCACACCATCTCGGACGCACTCGATCCGCCGTCTTACCAACAACCTTTGACCCATGAAGTCACACTAGTTAAGTTCCCACACAATTATTTAGTTTAATTTACTTTAAATTTGGTTTGTAATTTAAAATGTTACCTCAGCTCAGCCTACACTAATAATCATAAACTCTCTCTGTCTGGTTTACAAATAAACTGGGCTCTTAGTTTGCTCGCAGTGCATTATGGGATATGTCAGGTTCGGATAGTGTACTGGCAGAGCGTACTAGAAAATCTCTCCTGACCTAGTAGGCCATCCAAGAACCTTTTACATACTACCTGTTACATTCTAGGTTTCAGACGCACTACATTGTGTCACATACTAGATTTGCATACTAACTAGTATGGGAGTATGCCATTTCATACGCAGCCTGGGTTTATTTTTTTATAGGCCTGCTTGTTTTTTAGTGAGTTGGGGTTTGTCTTAGATAAAACCTAAGCATATAGACTACTAACTATTAAACCTATTAATGATTCATTTAAATAAATAAAAAAATTATCACTTAACGTTTTTTGCTCTTTCAGGAATAGCAATTATTAATATTATTAAATAAAAAAAATATTCCGATTCCATAGAATACAAACAAACAAATACACAATCAAGCACCCATCTATGTTATGTTTCTTTGAAGATATGATAGGGTCCTAGAAGGTTTACAGAGGTGAGACAGTGTGTGGGTGGGGAAGGCATTATGAGTTCAAGACGAGGCAGTGGCACAGACTACACAGAGATTACATAACATCATCGCCGTAAGACACATTCGAAAGGGAGTCGCTTGGCTTAGTTCTCGCTGTTAAAGATATTCTTCCTGTATCTAGCTTTTTACCTGTCCTTTTCCTCTTCTTCAAGTTTAAAGACAGTCACTATTTACAAAACATGTCAATCTTGTTTGGCATTTAAAAGTTCAGTGATCACTTCATACCTCTGAGGCTTTGACAGGCATAAACTCAATATCTGTTCCTCGTTTCTAAGACTCCAGCAAAGCAATTTCACAGTAGGAGATGCTTAAGCTGCTGGATTCCATGTCCACACCATGGTACTCCACGTACTACCACACCACTCTGCATGCTTTATATATGTTAACTGTGCTCTTGAAAGCTATTTCAGTGCCTCTAGAATCTATTTGAGCCTCTTTGAGGATATTTTGGCATTGTAAATGCTCAGGAAGCATATTTTCTTAAAAAAAATCCCCAGCTGAATAATGGAAGGATCTCTTTAGATGCTTTAATGAAGGGTTTTTTTGACATTCCCTGAATAAATCTACGATCAGCAATAGAAAAGACTAAGTACTGTAAGCCCCATTTCTTGGCTTGTGGGCCATTATACCTCTGTAGTAAGATATGTATTTGCAGTGGGATACGTGTCTCTTGATCAATAATTCAGCACTATCCCATTCAGCTACTTTGCAAATCAATTAAATCCCATTACAGGCCTCCTGGCTTTTTCACTCACATCAGTGCTCATACAGCATATATTTACCATGGCCCTGAAATGGATCTCTGAAGCAGCTAATTGCTGCGTCCTTGCTGAGGTTTGTACAGGTGGCACAAAAAAGGGAAAGCAGTGAAAAGCCTGCACTGTGCAAGTGGTCAGGTATGGGCAGTAAAATTCCATGAATGTGCATCTCATCCTGAGCCAGGTAAAGCTCACAATCCTCAGGCTGTTGGGGCTGAGTTTGGTTTGGCCAAAAGCCTGCAGGCTTCATGACTCAAAGCCCATCTTACAGCAGCAGTGACTTTCCTGTTCCCACCTCTTTCCAGGTGGGGAGAGATGAACTGCAGCTTACTTTCTACCTCTGCCCCAGGCCTCTGTCTTTTTCTGTCTTCCTGTTGCACAGTATGAGAGCTGGGTTGCATGTAAAGAGGTTTGTTCTTGTCCATCAGGTTTAAGAAAAAAAAAACAAAAAAAACTTTTCCCTTGTTGCTTCAACCTGACCTCTAATTTCTCTTTATTTGTTGTAGTGCCCATGCAGTGTGCCAAAGGGGAAAAAGACAGAAATGGGGTGAAGTGAAGAAAAAAGAAAAAGAAAGACAAATCAAAGCTGTGGTCCATAGAGAAGGTCCATAACATACACATTCTTCTCATAACCTTAACAGCAATTACTTATGTAACGTAATATATATAACTATATTAATATTACTTATAGTAATACATTAATATTTTAGTCTCTGTTCACCATAGTAGTAACATATAGACTATAACATTGAATAATGATTCTGAGACCTAGCTGAGCTCTATCAATTTAAATATGTAACTTTATAAATAATTGAGACATGAGAAACAAGCTGTTTAGCCACTTCAGGCACCTTTTGAACATTATAGTAAAAAAAAAAAATAACAATTGCAGTTGCTTACAACCTCCTAGTGACATGCAATCAGGGTAGGCATGGTTTTGTCAAAATAAAGCATGCAACAAATTCATAACAAAATCAAAATGTTATTTTAAATCTCACTGTAGTTACAAGTATGCTGGGTTATATTGTATTTTTAAAGATATTTTTATGTCTTGAATGTGTAATGCATCCAGAATTGTTTGAATCAATGCACAAAAAGGATTTTTGAATGGATTTGTGAATGTCCACTGCCTACCCAGTCTGCTGACCCCAATGTACCACTTCCTATGTTGACTACAGTTGCAACCCATAATGACAATTATTCCCTCTTAAAGATACGATAAGGCTTTATTAATCTCTGAAGAGAAATTAGGGTGTTCCAGCAGCTTACATACACATAAAACACAGAACAAAGGGTATCCACAAAATAAAATAAAAAGTATAATAAAATAAAATAAAATAAAACTAAATAAAATAAAAAATAGAAGAAATACAAAAAGGGTATACATGTAATAAAAAATAGAAGAGATGTCATGTATTAAATTCATACAGAGAAAGCTACCCAGCATGAATATAAATATAATGTATTAGGTTGTGCAATGTGTAATGTGTACAGACACATGGATAGACTAATATAATAAAAAGATGCATTATATCAAAAATAATGAAAATATGCATTCATCCAAAGCACTGAAATCTCAGATATGGTCACATGGTCAAATGGTGACCAATTTCCATAACAGTGGCTCTGACAGTAAAGCCAGTTACAAGACAAATCACTGGTTTATATTGATGTACTTATTTTAATGCATTAGCATTTCTGTAACTCTGCATATATAAATCTATTTATGAACAGATTATTGTGTTAACTTTAAAAAAAATAAGAGGCTGGTAATTTAATGACTGTTTATAGCTGTTATAAGGTAAGTGATAACAGGAACTAGCTTCTGTTGTGGACATTCTATAACATTTAATGGAACTATGTAAAAAGAAATGTGTGATATTCTTTAATAAATGAAATAAGTTGTGGTGAAAAGGAATTAAACATTTTGTAAGAGTATTCTTCACTTTATGTTCTTATCTGAAAGTTATCAACTTGGGGGCTCACCCTGTCATACCACCCTATTGTTGATTATCATGATTTATTCCTTAGTTAGGGCATAATTTACAAATGACTTAAACGAATTCACAAAAATCTATCTACAGCAGTATGTAATTTTGATTCCAATACGGGAAGAGGACAAGGAAAAGGTGTCAAAAAAATTACAGTATACAGAAAGTATTTATTTAAACTGACACTTATTAGTAAACCATGCCAATGTAAACGAGAATCATACAAGAGATGTGACACAATCACAGAAAAGCTATTATTGTATAACCCGACGGTCAATAGGCTGCTTTTGTGGGCTTGACAGGAGGCTTGGATTACATTTAAAGTACCTGCCATGCTACTCTGTGGCCAAGACAAACCCTAAAGCTGACTCTGAGTCAGAAAACTTGGACTAATGAGGGAAAATGATATTGATGCTATACAAAGAAAAATTTCCCTGTGGCTTAGGTTACCAGTCCTTAAAGCTTAGATGCAATTCCACAAGTCTTCCTTTATCTTGTATTCCACCTCTTTATTTGTAATAAACCTTTGTTTGTCCCACAAATGGGGGAGTTTACCTTGTTACAGCAACAGGGATATAGCACAGTTATTAAATGAGTGTATGTATACATATGAAATACTGCAGATTATAGTATTGCACCGTTATTAAATGAGTGTATGTATACATATGAGGTATTGCACATCATACATATACATAAGTCTAGCACAGAGGTGAATATGTTGCTTGTAAAAAATAAATAATAATAATAATAAATACTAAATAGGTAGCAGCAGATTGGTACATGAGTTAATGTTGCACATAAGGTGGTGCACATGATTGAGGAGTCCATTGTTTGACTGTGACATGATCTAACAGGAACAGTGTTGGTTGTACAGTCTGACAGCAGAACGAAGAACGGACTTAAGAGATCATGAGAAGTTTGCCACTGAAGGAGCTACCTAGTGCTGTCAGTGTCTCCTGCATTGGGTGGGACAGGTTCTCCAACATAGCCGTTAGTTTTGCCACCATCCTTCTTTCCCCCACTACTTCCACTGATTCTGATGGTCCTCCCAAACAGAGCAGACCTTTTTTGGTCTATTCAGCCTATTCAGTCTCTTCCTTTCAGCTACAAAGTTACTGCTACCCCAAATAACCACTCCATGCAATACTGATGAAGCCACCCCTACACTCCAAAACACCCGAGTCTCCCCAGCAGGTATAGTCTGCTCTGGGCTTTTGCATACAGTGCTCTTGTGTTGTCCGTCCAGTCCAGTTTGTTATTAAGGTGAATACCCAGGTACCTGTATGATCTAACCATCTCTATCTCCAATTTCATGGTAATTTCATGGTTCTAGCCCTCTCTTTGCCTTTTTTCCTTTCACAAAGGCTTGTTGTGCAGATATTGATATGTGTCCTGTCTTGCCGCCTCCCCTCCGGATGTGAATATTGTATGCTGTCCTCATAACTGAATGGCTTTCTGCACTACAATGAAAGTGACTGCTATAAATATTTAATCAGCGAAATTGATTCACACCATAAATACACTGCAGGGTGAGACAGGGAATGCGGAGGCAGAGTATGTGGTGCCTGCGAGAACTCAGCTTATCACCCCAAGCTTCTGGACAATTAACACCACTCGCCATCAATCACATGCCCAACATTTATATTTACATTTCACTATACTTCCTCCTTTTCATTCACTCTCTTTCATGTGAGTACACACACATTATCTCTCTTCCGCTTTCTATTTTCCTTGAGAGTTATTTAGATGTAGCTAGTATAGCTGTTAAATGTGGAAGGATTTATATGGTGTTATCACTAAGGGACTTCCTCCTGTTCTTCCGGGATACTTGACGTAAATAATACGTTCTAACACCAAGCATCATTTCACACACCTCAGCTAATGTTTATGAGTCCTGTTTTGGAGAGGGTCACAGGAAACACTACAAATTAACAGGAATGAGACACAGGAGTGAGAAATGTGTCTGTGCCGCAGGGTACACAAGTCGAAGGGGTGTCTTACTTCATAACAGCGGTGCTGTAATTCATAATAGCACATGACCTTGAGTGTTATGTTGCTTTTATACAACAATTCGTAAAATAAATTAAGCAAGAAAACATTACATTGACATAGCAATTACTATGCTTTAGTGTAAGCACTTCTTACACTGCCAAATTATAGTTCCTAAACAAATATCTTGTTCTAAGTTATGGTAATGAACTCCACTCACTCACGGTACAGCCTGTGGCTCATTTTCCAGCTTCCTACAGACCATTAAAATCCTCACTATTTCCTTTCTGTACTTTTCTCTTAATTTTCCTTTTAAGAATCTTATTATTTATGCAATTTTTAAAACATTTGAGTCATTTAAGTCTCAGGGTATTTACGTTTTTTCATAGCAGTCATGGTCAGCAGAGTAGTACAGTGGTACATGATACACTGAATTTTTTTTTTTTTTTTTTGCTTTTATTTATTAATTGAACATACACACAAACATACAAAACTTAAATTTTTCTCTAGGTGCAATTTGAAATAGAAACAAGAGAACCTATGAGCCTGGAGTAAAAAAAAAGGAATGTTGAGAACCCAGAGGAAACCCTTTGGAGTTTGCCCACAGGAAGAATATGTGTGAAACTCTGCACAAACAGAAACCTGAGGCTCTGAAGCAGCAACATTACCTGCTGCACCAAACTTTAAGAAAAATATTATTTCTGTTTTAGTAATACAAGTTCAATAAAACAAAAAGGGTGAGAGAGAGAGGGGGGGGGGTTATGTTCATTTCATAAATGAGCATTAAAAGCAATTTACATCGCTCATCATGTATTAAGATCGCCTTAATTAAGTTTTCGTATTCATAGCCACAACAAGTCACTTTAATGGCTGTTATATCAGCCTATTAGATTCTCTTTCTCTCTCTCTCTCTCTCTCTCTCTCTCTCGCTCTGTCTCTCAAAGACACACACACACACACACACACACACACACACACACACACACACACACAGTTAATGGATGTCATTTCACCCAAAAGGTGCTGCTATCTTTATCTTTATCTTTATTTATCCAAGGTTGGGCCAAAGGGGCTTTTCAACATTTCTACAGCAAACCCCTACAAAACTACAAAGCATTTTGTTCTGCAGAGTAAAAAAAAAATGCTTTCACATATAATATTATTTTGGGATCTAGATGTCAGATCTGAAAGGTGAATTTAAATAAATACCCACAGCATTACTATGAAAATGTACTGTAAACAAAAAGTTTTTTTTAGACCCCAGTGGCTTTTAAGGGCTAAACTAAAGTTCTGTTAGTGGAATTTTAGCTTTGTGTATTTAAATATGGGTTAACTATTAATATAATATTTCAGGACTGATTTGGAGAGAAGCTCCAGATTTAAATTTTAGGAATAAATTAATCTGTCTGTATCCTTTACTATTTACAACAAAGGAGATCACTGTTATTATTAATTACTAAAGAGGTGGATATGAATAACAACAAATACTACTAAAACAAATACTACTGCAACTACTTCTAATAATAATAATAATAATAATAAGAAGAAGAAGACGAAGAAGACGAAGAAGAAGTTTTAAGTATATAGTGTCATTTACAATCCATAGGATGCTTAACATAAAAGTTACTGCAAAAAGAGCATGTGGTTACAATTATGAAGTGATGTGTACAAGAAACACTTTGCAGATATGTACACACACACACACACACACACAC
>JAOVVF010000036.1:19474224-19489213 GCA_028565595.1 Duopalatinus emarginatus | reverse complement strand
TAATTTTTTTTTTTTTTATTATTTTAAAATATTTAGATATTAGAGTTTAGACTTTGTTTGATAGTCCAAATAATGTAAATCACTTGTGATTTGCATTCAAGAGTGAATTAATTTCTATCAAGAAATTCTTAATATCAAGTCCTAAGTTACTTCTTTATATTTTGTTACTTTATTAGTTCTATATTCTCTCTATCACCTTCTCTTGTCTTGCTGAAAAAATGACTAAGATAGTCATGCTAAGCTAAATACTGTGAAAAAAGTATAGCTAATATTAATCCTACAGACTGAGCTGTTAGCATTGAAATGGGAAAATGGGAAATCCCTAGCACAAAATTGACCAAAGCTCTTCTGGCACTAAAAGCTGACATACATGGCAAAAATGACTTTCTCTTAAATTGACCATCTACCAGCTTTAAACTGGATAGAAGTGACCATAAGACATGAGTTTACAAATTCAATTTTACGGTTACAACTTGAACATAGCCACATTATACAAGAGTTGGAACATTGTGCTTCATCTTAGAACAATGTCGTTACTGGCTAAACTCTCTTCAGAAGTGAAGACCCTAAAAGCAAATAGTCCAAATGAATCACGTCATAGAACAAACAGCATAATTTACAAACAGTTCCAATATTGTCTCCAACAAGGACAACAAGCTTCAGCCATCTTTAAAGCACCCTGATGTGGCACCCCTTTTCAGATCAAGCAAGAATTTCCATACTTGCAGCCTATAGCAGAATTTGTGCTAAAAACTGAGTCTTGCACATTCCCCTGTAGTCACCAACACCTGATGATGTTGCCTTGAGGGGAGGAGAGCTTACTGCAGAAAGCAAACACAAACTGGTAAAGATAAGTGTAGCCCGTAGGGACAAAAACACATTCTCCATCACTCACCCTTTCCTGAGCACCAAAATGACACATTTTATAGAGGTTTAAGGCCAAAGGAACATACAGGAAGGGGGTCATGCAAGTTCAGCAAAAATAGACACAACTGTCTTCTCTGAACATGGCATAAGTGAAGGCTGAAGACACTTAAGACAGGAGCAGTGTTGGGGAAGTTACTTAATCCATTACTAATTTAGTTACTGATTAACTAAAATTGTAATAGGGATTGCTCATTCCTTTTTGGAAAATGTAATCTGATTATTAATTACTTTACTTTTAAGTAACATTCTAAAACCAAAGCATATGTACTGGAATAAAATTTAGAAAAAATCTGAAAAGTACAAAAAAAGATTGATAAGATAAAAGTCCTTTCAGTGGTTTATTTAGGAACAAAATGTAGCAGTAGTAGCAATGCCAAACATGTATAAAATTACCTTCATTATTCTTTATGGTGCTGTTTTCTTAGAGCAAATCTGTTATTAAACTTTAGAAAAATATAGTCCAATAGAGGCTTCTTCAGTGGTCACTCAAAACAGTGCAAAATTGCAGGAATGTGGACAGGCAAGTATAAGAACTGAAAAATATGTTATAAATATAAATTATAAATACATTAGCAAAGGATTCTCATCTAAGTTTATATTTACAGGTATAAATGCGAAGAAAATGAATTAGAAATATGCATATTAGTTAATATTAATAAAATATTATTATTATTATTATTATTATTATTATTATTATTATTAATTTTTCCTGATTATTACATTTTCATTATTATTTACCGATATTTATAAAAGTTAAAAGTCCAAAAAGGACAAGATTAGAAAATACTTCCAGCATTAAATAAAGATTTTAAAAAATAATCTTTTACAAGTCCTTGTCAGAGGTAAAAGTAAGACCCTTTTTTTGTCTTTTTACACATCTTTTTAACACTTCGCTTATTTGACTACTAAATGTAAGACATTTCAGAACTAACTGAAAACTCTTCTGAAGCATTAGTGGTGCAATTCTGATTTATTGTGTGTGTTACAGGGATTGAGAAACACTACAAACTCGCAGTTTAGCTTTATTAGACATATTTTTTAACATATACACACTAGAGATCAATCTTCAATCTCAAGCTCTAATAAAATAAAATATAAATAATGCCTTAATGATTTCCAGATTATCTAAAAATCTTGATTCGGAAACTCGTTTCTGTCTGAAGTCTTGCTAATTTTGTTCCAGCTCATTCAGCAGGTTTCCGGGTTGTCTGTAGGACTTCTACAAGCCCACTGGACTGATAATCATCTTCTGTGTGCAACATAAATAAGCTTTTTTATTAAGAAAAAAAAGCTTCCTAGAAAGTTCAACAAACAACAGCTTTTCTTCCTGAACAGCTGCCCGGCTAATTGTTACGCCTGATCATTTTTATCTCTTTCATCTCTCTCCAGGAATGGTGACCTGTTTTTTTTTTTTTTTAAGGAATTATAAATATCACTTTAATTAAAACAGGACATTAATTTCCAGCCCACTGATATACACTGTACCCTTATATACAGTATGTAAGTTGCAGACAAAATACTCACAAACACACATTTGTGTGATGAAATGGGAAACACATTTTTTCTTTGCTCTGGCTCTGTTGTTGTCAGTTTTCACACATAAAGGGTTTTGATTAAAGCTTCACAGAGCTAATTCAGTGTTCGTGATAATGTAGATGAGCATTGTTCAACTATCAAAAGCCACTAATCAGACCTAACTGCACTACAGAGAACACAGATAGACATCAGGATACAGATACTGAGACTGAGAGGGAAGAAATAAAGAGAAAGAGAGAGAGAGAGAGAGAGAGAGAGAGAGAGAGAGAGTAGGGAAGACAGTGAATAGTGAAGATTATCTGTGACTGAGGGGAATTGCTGCAGAAAATCATTTGCAATAATGACCTCCACATGTGAAACTGGTCTGAAAACAGTTAATGCTGCTGAGAAAGCTACTCTCTCTCTCTCTCTCTCTCAAACTTTGTGTGTGTTTCTTCCTCTACTCCTCCGTTCTCTCCTTTCTTATCAGCTGCTTTCCAGCCTTCCTCTTTGCTATGAAAGAGAATAGAGCTGTGTGGAGTCTGGGTAAGCAAACTGTTTCCATGTGTTTAAAGACTAAGCTGTCCTTTCGAGATTTATGAATGAAAAAGCATTAAACAAGGACCGTAGTTAAAGGCCAAAGACTTGGCCATGCCTGGAATTTCAAACAAATGTCTGCACACTTTGACATGAACATGTTAATAGCATCTTCACAGAGACCCCCTGTTGTAGGTGTTTATTGTTTAACAGCACCAAGCCTCAATCTGGTTTTCTGGGCAGCATTAACAGATTCTACAACAACATTCTAAAGATACCAAAATGTATAAGTAGTGTGCGTGTGTGTGTGTGTGTGTGTGTGTGTGATTGGGCATGTTTTTTATCTTGGTGGTATTAATATCTTGTAATCTTAACTGGTCCACAGTGAGATTTTTTTTAAACAACAAAGAAAAACTAACAAGCAAATAACCAACTAACAAGCAAATGAATAAATAAATATAAGTTGCCTTTATGAGGTTATGGCTAGGGTTAGGTTTTGGCATAGCATTAATTAGCGTTAATATTTATGTACTCTGTAATATTTATGTGTGCACACATTTTGCCCTTGGCCATGGTAACAATGGTAACATTAGTACACATCTGTAACTGAGATTCTGTAATTTTAACCGAGATGCTACTGTAACTTTGAGATTAACGCATAAGCATATAAGCCTTAGTTTTCTTCAGTTTTAAGGATATATACACACAAACCATTTAGAAATCACACAATTTTCTATAAAGACATTTATTTTTTAATCTGTCCAGTTTCATTAAATCTGTGCCACTGTAGTTTCAGATTCCTATTCTTGGCTGACAGGACTAGAAATAAAAGTGATTTTATGCTGTGTGCTCTGAGATGCTTTTATGCTCACCATGGTTATAAAGGGTGGTCTCTGGTTTTCTATAGCCTTCCTGTCAGTTGAATAAGTCTGTTTCTAACCCTGGATCTGCAACACCATTCTATGTAAACTCTAGTGGTTGTTGATTGTTTTTTGAAACACTCACACCAGCCCTGGCACCAAAAGCATAGTAGCAGTAAAATGCAGTAGTCAAGTCAATCAGATCCCCATTCAGATGTCTGAAAGTCATGACCTGTATTTGCACGATTTTATGCATATCACTGCTGCCACATGATTGGCTGATTGGAGAACACATAATATGTGGCTATTTACTGATAACGTATAAAAGTCAATGTAAACAAGACAGTAATAGTATGGTAATAGTAGTTAAAATTTCATTTTTTTATTACATTTGAACGTTATGATGGTGCTAGAAGTACGGGCTCATGTAATTGTTGCTATGTGGCTGGATTTACTGACTTTGTACTGCCTGCTATCACACTGATGGCCCTGCATTGTGTCCTGGCTAATTAACCAGAGGCCTTCCCTTTTCACCACTAGCCATAGCATATTTTGAGGTCATGCTGTGGAAGAATGCAGTTATTTTAGAGTCCATCTATTTCTTTTATACATGAGAATAAGCCCAATGCTAGATAATATTATTCTGGCACATATATACTGAGTAAGCATGAATTAAGTCATTTTAATTTATTTTGCTAGGTTAAAGAGGACGGCTGTTGTAAGCATATAACTCATTTTCACGTATACATGAAATTACATGTCACCTGCTTCCTGTATAGACTTGATTACTGTATGATGAAAAAAATTGAAATCCATCAATTAAAGATCAGTTATTTTATTTGCTGCCAATAGTTAACCAGTTTTAGCAAAAGTGATTAGGCTCTGTAATGGCAAAATGTCATGAAGTGTGTTTTGAACAGTGTGTATCAGTTGTAGGCTTCCTTTGAGTGAACAGTTCCAGTTAACATTAAATTATTAGATATAGCAGTTATCAAACTTATGATTATAAAACCTGACCTCAAACTCTGTCAGCTGACTAACTATAGGTCTATATCAGTCTTACCTCTAAGATCCTGAAAAAAATCGTTACATGGCAGTTATGCTCATTCCTACATAAAAACAACATTCATGCAATCTGTGATTCCGGATTCAGGCATCATTACCACAGAGACTGAGTGCTGGTTAAAGTAGTAAATGACCTACAGTACTACTGGCCTCTGAGTTTACTCTTAACAGTAGCAAGGAAGAGACGGTCATTTTGACCTTTCTGAAATTTTGAAATATAATAACTTTTACATAATAAATCCCCCATGTCCAAAGACTTTTATTATACTGGAGCAAACTTAGAGCCTTACAATAAGACCTTTACAGAATAAATCTTCAGCATAAAAAGCAACAAACAGCAGATATGAGAAGAGAGAAGAATGACTGCAGCTAACAGATGCTATAGAGTCTTGACAAGGCTAACTCTGATGGCGGAGAAAAAGCCTTAGATTCAGTAAATAAATAATAAATAGAATGCATTATTGTATTTCTGACATTATAGGACCTATTTTAACAAGGTGGATTAATTAATTAATTAATTTACACTGTATGATATTATAAATATGCATGCAAATTTTAGGTGGTTAAAATGGCCATGGCGCTCATTCTAGTAGTTATGGAATCCTGGGCATTCTAGTGATAAGGTTTCTTCATGTTGTCATCTCAGGGAGTTCTTTTTTGCCATTGTCACCTTTGACTTGCTCATTAAAAATAAAATTTAATGCAAATATAAATATAAACTTTATATATAAATGAAATATAAATGCAAAATCTAAATTTATATTTCAGTAAAACTGATTTGGGACAATGTCCATTGTTAAAAGCTCTGAATTGAAAGCTGACCTGAAATTGTAAGAAGAGGTCAGCCAAATAAGTACATGCTGCTGTTTATGCAAGTGTGTAGACAATCACTTATTGTCTGCTCGTTCCTCACCAACCCTTAATTTCTTTCCCAGCTTACCATGCCCCTGCAGCCACAACAATTCATTTAAGGGCAGTATAGAAAACAAACCTAAACACCTCATGCTTTTATTATTGCTGATTATGAGGAGGAGGATGAGGAGGAGGAGGAGGAAGGTGTGTGTGTGGGAAGAGCAACAGAGGATTCATAGAATGAATACAGGAATAAAACGTAGTGTGAGAGATGGAGGTGTGAGAAGAACTGTGGAGGTGAGAGAATGATAATAAAATGGTGAACACAATCAGGTTTTGCTGAGCATGTAGCAAACAGAGAGATATTTGATTTCCTTGTGTTTTAGAGATTTCTTCTCCTTCCATCTCTGAATTTATTGTGGATAAGTTTAACCTCAGTGGGAGCAACTAGTGATAGTCTTCCTTTCCCACAGCTTCTCCTACAACAGGGGTTTCAACCTTGTGAACAGAAAATGACCATGTAATGTAATTCTGATTCTGATTACAGTATTTTTTCCTGCTCCTTCACAGGCTCTTACCTGAGCACTCTACACCACCTACGCTGAAATCTCTCGAGAGTCCTGGGTTCTTATGATATGATATCAATGTAGCTTTTTAAGCTTTCGAGGTGCCTTGCATAAGCATTCACTTTTCTTAGAATATTTCAACATTTTGTATTGTTACCACCTGGAATGTGTATAATTTAATTTATACAATATGTATTTAAGGATATTAATTGTCTTTAAATTAAATTTAAAAATCACATCAGCATTCATATTCCTGGTTCGCTACTTGGTAAAAAATATCTTTGCCACTAATTGCAGCTACCTTTGGGATATGTCTCTGTCAGATTTGAACATCTGGATCCTCGTGCATTTGGCTATTCTACTTGTTTATTTATTTATTTATTTATTTTTGTCACAGACAGTGAACATCCACTCCAGTCTTTAAGAACAGGTTCTCAACACGACTGCTTTGTGTTTAGCTTCAACCAACTTGCCCTCAAGCTGACCAATTTTGCAATCTCTTCTAATAAAAAGCAGCCTAAAATATGGTGCCACCTCCACCATTCTTCACTGACATGGTGTTCTCAGGGTCATGAATAGTAATGAGTGGAACAGGTTTTGCCTAGGATAGACCTGTATTTCACTCCATCCATCTTGCTCTCATTCCCTGACCAATTTACCAGTCCCTTCTGATAAAATAAGCATCCTACAACATGGTGCTACCACCACCATGCTTCACTGGCATATCAAAAATTTATTTTAATATCAACTGAGTACAGAACCTCCTTATGCATGGTCTCCAATATGGGTTTGGTTTTCCTATCAACAGATTCACCCATCTGCTATGGATTTCTCTAGCCTCTTGAGAGTTCCCCTTGGGAAATCACACTTCAAGCAGTGGTGTGGTTTGCTATATACTTTCCATTTTTAATAAATATTTAATGTCATTCTCTTTAATAAAATCCTATTGTCTATTATAACACTGTGGACTAGCTTTTATTTGGAGTAAACTGTGGACTTATAAACAGTCCAGAACTTTTTGTAGTTCCTTTGCCTCTCATAAAATTACCTACATGTTCATTTTGCCTCTGACTCTGGATGTTGGCCACGGTGTCCTGAAATAACTGCCCTCTCTCCCCCCTGAAGTGACACTGCTGCTTTGTTCCCACTCATTAACTTCACTCTCTTCATCTCAGCTGCTGACACCCCCTGACACTCTTCTCCAGCACAACCATTTAGCCAGCAACTGACTGCACCTGAAGTCAGCTGGAAAACGTATGTCTGTGTATATGCGTGTGTGCTGTACTGTGTCCTTTCTTCTGTGTGTCTAGTAGTGTGAGTTCTGCTTTTATTCTAATCGAGTAAAGTATTTACTGGGTCAGCATTTCTCTGGGCTGCCTGGCATGATGTTTGCACTGGCTGGACACCGACCTGAAAGGCTCTAATAAATAGCCAAGAGCTTGCAGAGGCCTGAGCTGTTCAGGCCTGTCAGAACGTGTAAAGAAGGCAGTGGAGCACAGGGCCGAGCTCAGTAGCCTCAGCACGAAGTCAACTCATGGATCAGTGAGTGTGAGAGGTAGAATTACATTCTCTCCAAGTCGTAGTGTTAAAAGCACAGTCACACAAAAGCACTGTGATCTAATCAGGATTAAGAGTTAAGATAGAGGACAAAGAAAAAAACTATCTATCTATCTATGCAAGCAATAATAATAATAATAATAATAATAATAATAATAATAATAATAATAATAATAATAATGATAATAATGATAATAATTATTATTATTATTATTATTGTTATTATTGTTATTATTATTATTATTATTATTATTTATATAATAATATATAATAATAATACAAACCTGACATTTTGTTGGCCAGACTTATTCATCCACTGAATTCATGGCATAGTTATTGTTATTGTCATAATATAAAATATATTTATTTTTTCTTAAATGAAGAGAGGCAGTATTCATAATTGTAAGCCAAATGATATATTGCCTTCTTTAATATTCTCTTTAACTGGAAAAGCACAGATGGAACAATCTCTCAAACACAATAACACTCAAAATCCGAAAAGTATTTCCTCTTGTTTATAGCTTTTTAGCTCCTGATTCTAAATGTGGGTGAAAATATTCTATGTGGCCTACTCGAATCTTGCTCCCATTATTTCATCCATCCATCTGGGTTTTTTTATTATTATCAAAGTAAAAGCCATCCAAGTTCATTTTACCTCTCAAACCACAGGTGCCCCTTTTTTTACTGTAAATTGAAGTTGACAGCCAGACAGGATGAAAATAAATCTTTTTCAGAGACTGGCATTTGTAATGGTGCTGTGCTTTTTAACTGTGTTACAGTACTGACAGTGTTTGTCAGTCAACATTTTAATTATTAAAGTTTAATGAATGAAATGGAAAGAGGGGTTCAGACAGGAAGGCTACTCTGGTAAACAAAAGGCATCTCAAAAAGCATTTCAGAATATACAGCACGTTGGACCTTGAGGCAGAGGGGCTACAATAACAGAAAACCACAATGGGTTGCACTGCTGGCAGTTGAGAAGAGGAAGAGGGCACAGATGCACCACAATTACAGAAGCAAAGATAGGAAAAAGACCATGCAATGAGTTACAGTAGCCTTTCTGTCAGCTTGAATAAGTCTGGCCATGCTCCTCTGACCTCTTGCATCTACCAGGTGTTTTGTTCACAGACCTTCTGTCTATCAGATGTTTGTATAGACCTTCTGTCTATTGGGTGTATGTATACTACATGTCCATGTATATTACATGCATGCACACATTACATGTATATTCGAATGAAACTCAAAATTCAAAAGATTTCACTTAAACTTTTAAATTCACCTAATCTTCATTTTAATCTTGTAATCTTTACTCTTTGAACTTTATTCCATTCCCTGGAATGATACAGGACTTGAGTTAAAGAGCACAAAAAAAGCTTCTGTGGTTTCATCCGGTGATAATCCAGGAAGATTTGCATTCGATTCTGCCGGCACCTTTGATCTCTCGGAGACTTTGATTGGACGTGTGAATGCTAGTGCTGCTTTCCCAGGATGCAGTGCCCAGCCTCAGGAGGCTATGGCCAAATTAGGAGGGGCCTTTTCAGTCATCAAGGTCATTCTGGGCAAACATCAAACTAATCAAACATTTGTCACAGGTGACAAGTGGCTGAGGCACCTCAAAGGGCTGTGGCTTTTTTTTCATTCTTTGTGATCCTTAATTGCTAAACTGTCTGCATGTATGGTCAGGTTGTACCTAAGTTGATGAAATATAAAATAGGAAGGTCAAACTGAGCTTAGAATCAGTGAACTACAGTTCATGCTGTGAGGTCTTTTGTGTTAAATACTACCTTTGAAAAGTAAAATCAGTACTGATTATGTATAGCCTGCTGGTTGCTTAACTGAACATATAGAAAGCTGCAGGTGTTGTAGTTCACTTTGTTACTTTACTTAAGTAAATCCTTTTTTTTTTTTAAAGCAATTAGCCGGTGTGGTACAGGGTTGAACAGGAAAAATATCTGTGACATACCTGTAATTCTGTATTTGATTAATAGAAGGTTAGGAAATAATAATATGCTAAAAAAAATTGTTGCTTTTCATAGAACAGCACGGGGATAATTAAACACTTTGAAAGGCACAGTACATTAGAACAGCCAGGATGCAGGGCAGAATTAGGGCCAGCTGATGAAAGAGGCTGTAAGATTTTCTCTTTTTTTCTTTTTTGGAGGCAGCCAAATCATTTTTTTCTTTTTTTGTTCATTTTTTTGGTAACATAAGGGCACAGGAGCTCCAATGTCGTCTTGTGTTCGCTGACTCATCTGTCTGATTTCATGGTTAGGTTGTTCCTGAACCCCCTCTGCTGCCCCGTCTGCTAAGGTGGGGTGCATTTGCATGTGTGTTTGGCCTTTCCAGCTCACACAACAGCTGCTGCTCTCACACACTAACTGCTGCACATACACACATGCACAGTACCTGTCACACTTCTTAGAAGCATATAACTTAATTCTTTTCTCTTTTTCTCTTTCTGCTACACTCTTTCTTTGTAATTCGCAGAGATTTCCCCTGAAACATGAGCAATGACAGGAAGAGAGGTTAAAAAGAAGGAATGAGAAGAGAAAAAAAAGGCACTCTGAATCATTTCCTTAGGGTATAAATGGCCCTGCTGTCCATCCAGTTAAAGTTACATTCAGGATGGCTTGAGAATCTATACTGTTTGGGCACATAGCAGTACAAACGACATAGTGTGTGCATATAGTATAATGTTACATGACATATTTTTGGCATAACTAACATCTGGCTTTTGTTGAGTTGGCCTGATAATGTAAGTAGCTAAAGCAAAAGCCTAATAAAGTATGTCAAATTACCAAATGTTCTCAGCCCCTAAAAATCATAAAAGGTCATGCTTCATTAAACTAGGTTAGGACAAGGCATGATAATTGACAGTATTTGACCATCGATTTTTAATTTACATTGAAACAGGCTGATAATAATAAGATTTTTATATGAGTTTATATGAGTTATATGACTATTCAAAGGGTCTTTATACAAGACAAATTCATGTCCAAAGCAGCATCCACATACTGAAACAGTATACTGGCCATTTAACCATTCTTATTCTGAATTCTCTTTAAACATGAACATTTAGTGCAGTGGTACGTTGATACGTATCTTCGTTCCCTCTATTTCAGGCCAGTTTAAGGCCAGGTGTGGGAAACAACAATGTCAACATGTATGTAATCCAGTTCACTCCAGGAAGATGAGCTTTGCTCTTATCCTCCCTGTCTTGTTAATGTAAATTCCATCAACACATTTTCCTTTGTAAAAACAATGTTTCCTGAGTAGTTTTGTCCGCCCTGAATGTCAATATCCACTTCTCTACCTCCGACCCCCTCCTCCCTGAAACCCTACACCACACAACACCTGTTCCATTGTGTTATAGAGTGTTTCACAGCGGCCTCTTAGACATGCCACAGAACTGCATACTCCCCCTCATTTCACTCTCTAACCATCTCTCCCTCTTCCTTCAGGCCTGCCTTTCTGCTCCTCTGTCCTCCTTCTTTCCACATTTATTCTCCCTCGCGCTCGTTTGTGTAGGACGAGGAACAGAGAGAAGCTAGCCATCCTTTCCCCCTCCTCTCGCTCATTCGTTCTGAAAGGATGTCTTTGTGGCTGTGTGAGCAGCTCCTGTCTGTGAACACAGCTTCAGCACTTTTCATCAGCAGATATTTGAAATCTAACTGACCCTATTCATGCCGTGCCAGGCCTGTCCGCTCTCAGCCCTCGCCAGTGCCACATAACACAGGGAAAGCAAGCAAGGGATTGAGGGAGGGGGGTGTCTCAGGAATGGAGCAGTGTACACGCTGGCCACAGACAGCTGGGCCTGAGGGCTGAGGGCACTTTCAACCGAGCTGCTGTAGAGCGGCTCCCATCTGCCTTCTCATCATGCTGTAAAATGATCTGAAATCACAGGCAATCTTAGAGAAACTAAAATTCCACAGGGTTATATTCTGAGAAAACACTAAGGGCTGAGCTTCATTCCTAGAAAATATTTTCAAATCTTGTGCAATTTGTGGCTAAACTGATATAATGGACAAGTTTATAATTTATATAATAGAATTTTGAAATAATACCGATCCTGCTTAAAATACGTTCTCTATTTTATAAAGTCTGGTAGTGCAGTCTCATCTAGAGCTGAGAGTCATCAAGTGGGGCAAAAAATAAAATGGGGGGAAAAAAACAAACATAATGCATCTTAGTGGACCAGAATCTACAACCTACAAGTTTGTTAATATTATATCTTTTTTATTTCTTATATCTTTTTTTCTACTTATTATTCTGTTGGATCCTTTTTGTTATGCACAGTATTCAGAGCAGCTCCCTCTCATTTTACTGCACTTTTATATGAGTTTGGAAATGCACATTTGTTAAATACAATCACCTAGAGACACAATTCTTCTAAAAGACATTATTGGTGTTAAAGAGCTCTATCTTAAACATCACTCCAAGATCTCGTGTAGGTGTTTACCTGGGTTGAGATCTGGTGACTGAAGGATATAGCATATGATTTGCATCGATTCCATACTCATGACACCATTCAGTGACCCCTCATGCCCTGTGGGTGTGCACACTGTCATTCTGAAAGAGATCATGCCCATCAGAGAGAAATGTGATCAGTCAAAATAACTTTATTTTTATTCTCAGTGTCACTTCCTTATAAAAAGATCAAGTCAAATCTTGCCAGTGAAGTGTCTCCCACCTGACTGTACTATACCCTTCCAGTTCACTGACTGGGAAGGAACTGACTGCATCATTAGGAAGAGTCTTTAGGAAGATATTTGACCTGGACTATTAAATCTCACTGCTCTTATATACACTCAAAATTAATCATGGTTATCTATCTGGTTAGATTAGAAATTATTAGTCAGCTGATATTGACCTCCTAATGAAATTCTCACCAAAACCATCTAGATAAAGATTGCAAAAATGTCACTAGTCGTTTTCCAACTGTGAGCTTGTGAATGCTGTAGCCTCAGACGGCTGCTCTTGGTTGACAGGAGTGGAGCTCTACAGGAGTGTGGTCTACTACTATTGTAACTCTTCCACCTTGACATGTGGAATGTTATACATTGTAAAACACAAAAAATGCCCCCCCCCCTTTTTTTTTATAGTGTATGTAAGGTGAGTATCTTATCCATTTTTCACTTGTTGTTAAGTTTGTGCAGAATTTCAGTCCCAAATAACATAACAATGGCAGACAAATTCTGGAAATTCAGCATTCTGAAATGCAAGGATAAAAATATCAAAGATTTGCAAAGATTAGGTCATGCTAAGATTAGGCCATGACCTACTTAAGGCAAGTAAATTGGTCGAGGAAGCAGATGGTCTATTGAGAGGTTTCTATAAATACAGCACGAGAAACACATCACACATGTAAACATTACCTGAAAACAGTGTATCAACCGATGGCTGATACAAGTCCGTACTAACGTCACAGTTAGTTCCTTACATAATTTCTGCAAAGTTAGCAACTGATTTTGGCAAAGGACTTTCCTTCAATCCCCTGGTTTCTCCAAGGTTCTCATCTAAAACAGCACTGTTTTTATAATAAAAGCTTTAAAGACTTGAGGCCAAAGGACAGACCTGCAATAACACTTCATGCTGTGGGGTAAGGACATGCTGTGTTCAACTGCATGAGCTCTTATGAAGTAGCGCCACTGTCCATTTGGAAGTAAGGTCACAGATGTTCACCATTTAATAGCAGTACTGTGGTTGTACTAAAGCAGGAATGCTCAGATAAGGATATAAACATGTTGTAGCATGCACAGAAAGACACAGGAGTGTGTGCATCTAGTTTTGGTGACCAGCCTATCAACCAGTACCACACCACACACAGATGTCTATAAAGAATATTTGCTAGTCAATTAAAAGAGAATGAAGAGCAGTTTCCCTGAACAGAGAAAGTAATGGAAATATTGAAAGTAATATTTTTACATGGAATAGATGAAATTCTTTCCATCTATGAAATATTATCCTTAAATTTATATGAATGTATTCTTTCATTCTTTCTTACTTGCTTTAATTTGGAGTCTGTATGACAAAAGCAATAATTATGCAGGACTTGTTTAACTACTAGACGTTCAAAACAACACCAGATGCTTTTACAGTGTAAGTGCATAACAGTTTTTTTTATGCGCAATGCATTTTAATATAGGAAATATATGTTTGTTTTTATTTTCTGATGTAATATAGTATGAGGGCCGTTATATAAATCTGTGCTCATTTCCATAAACCTAGTGAATTATTTATGATGATAAAGATATTTCACATGAGGATATGATTGTGAATGCCTTTATGCATGTTTATTGAGATTATAAAGCTTACTCTGTAGAAATGATTTCCTCCAGGCTTCATACACAAATGTTCTGAGTAACATATCCTCCAGAGCATCGTGGTTGACAATTTTATTGCTGTTAATAAAACAAGCAGGGGAGTACTGGGCGATCAAATTGACATCTTTAATTAAAGTGGCAGCTTAATTAAAAATCCAATTAACTGTGAAGCCCTAATGAATAGAAAAATGCAAAACGCAAGGTTTGACCTTCAGTAGAAAGAAAGCCATTTGTTTCAAATCAGGAACAAAACTGTTAGTCGAGTCATTTAAAATTTGAACTTGGGATTTTGTCACAGAAGCAAAAAAGACATTTGTTATGTCCAGAGTTTATTTATTCAATTAAAAGCAGGTAAATAAAATCAAATAAAAATAAAATAAAATTATTATGATAGTCAGGAATCTCTGCCAAAAATGCAGCATCAAAAACAATATTTGTATAATAATGTATTCTTTCATTAACATACAGTTCCATAAACAAACACACAAAATAGAATGTCCATATTACTTTGTGATACTTACATGCCTTTCTTATTCATGCATTTTTTTTGTTGCTTAGTTATTTAACTATATGTATACAAGCATAACCTATTTGCTAGTCAACTATTAAACATGTATGCAAAACAATAAATGAGTTAAACATCAAACACAATTGAAAGTAATGACATTCTTTGCATTTATGAAATAGCAAGATAAACTGGGAAATAAAAAATCTGAATATACTTTGTAATGTGAAATGTTTCCAGGTAGCTAGAGCAGCTGAGCAAGGATGAAGAGCGCTGTCCAGG
>JAOVVF010000036.1:19423302-19440978 GCA_028565595.1 Duopalatinus emarginatus | reverse complement strand
ACAGAGACACACACCCTACCCCACCCCTCTCACTCTGGAACATAAACCTTTCCACAGAATATTGATACAAATGCACACACACACACACACACACACACACACACGCACACACACACACACACACATACACACAATAACGTGTTTCAAAATACAATTGAATACAGTGTTTACATGAATTTAACACAGGGGTTAAATCACTGCATAGTGAGTTGGTGGTGGTGGCATTTAGACGCATTCTCATTAACGAGAATTCAAGATCACAATGTTCATACCTTTATGACTTTGAATATCTCAATCCATGTACTGTTCAGTCTCAGGGTTATGTGAGCAGATAGTCCATACTACACCAGCATTAATGAATAAACAAACACCGTCCTTTGTAAAATCCAAAGTTCCCACTTCTTCATATACACAAACCACCTGTACTCAGATAAGATATGGTCAAAATACTATTATCTTCTTCACACCACCCCTCTTGCTATAGAGCTAGCTATAAATGCCATAGCATTTAAATAGAAACAGAAAAAATAAATGGAACAAGTTTAAGGAAAACCATAAACATCTAACCCACATTGCTTACCTGTCTATTATTAGATCATGTTCAGCATCTGTCAAAGAAGTACCTGTAAATAAGCAGTTACTATAGAAACGATAATATATAAAACACACGGTTAAAATACTATCAGAGTTATGTTGTTATAGAAAATTCATCAGCACCTTTTAGCCAATCAGATTTTGGAAATAAGTAATACTGCACTATGAGAAGATTTCTATTGTACCAGTTATAAATGGTGCTTCTGGACAGCCATACAACTCTACCATAGTCGTGTATACAGCACACACATAGAACATTAAATGAATCCTTCCTGTGGGTAGACTAATCCACTGGGTTTCTCAGCGTAACTGACAGTAAGTGTATTTTTTCAATTCTGAATATTTTTGGTCTTCATAAATGATTCATTGAGTGGCGGTTACCCAGCCAAGGCAAACTTCCTGCCCAATCTCATGGCACAAGATGCTGCATAAAAATCAAGCATGCTGCAAGCTATGAGTAACTGAATAGACTTGTCATTGTTTTGTGTTAGGTGTGTGTTAGTTGTGTGTGTGTCAGAGAAATGCAAATGTGCATATAGGTGACATTATTATTAAGACAACATGTAGGTTAAAAGGTGGAGGATGGGAAAAGTAAGGTATTGAGCCAAAACAAGTGACCAGAACAGCTACAGTGTAATCTCTGGAACTGTAGTGGATGAACGAACACCATTCTTTTATATTTCCTCAGGTGGTGTTTTGATAATAGTGTTGGAGAACTTTGTCTAAAACCTCAGTCCAAAGTCGCCCATTGGTGTTCAATTGGGTTGAAATTTGGTGTCTGTGAAGGGTCACGGCATATGATGGATATCATACATTTTCATACTTGTTACACCATTCAGTGAGTTGCCTGGAAGAATCCACTCCAAAATGGATATGTTCTCCCCCTTTATTGTCCATCTGCACTCAAGTGTTAAATGCAAATGCACAAATGCTGACTTTATGTAGCAAACTGCAGTACTCCATTTCTACAACAGAGGACAGAGCAGAGTCTGCTGAACAGATGAAACATTTTCTCTACATAATGCCGGGTTGGAAATCTTATCATATAAGAAAGTTTGTTAGATATTTTTATTTTGAATTTTATTATTTTTTTATTTTGTGATAATGTCAGTGGCTAATAATTTCCTGATTTCTGGGAGTCGTAAGAATCCCTGCTGCTTGGCCTTTAAGATTAAAGCACATTCTCTCTCTCTCTCTCTCTCTCTCTCTCTCTCTCTCTCTCTCTGTGTGTGTGTGTGTGTATATATTTACCTGCAAATGTGTCCTTTAATTTGACTTTGCCTTTGATAGTAGCTCTCGATGGTGCTCTGTGGGATCACAGGAATCATTTGTAGATGCATGTTTGCCTTTGATCTTAAGCTATGATGGACTGACTTTAGTATGTAGATAGAGCTCAGCACAATTAGTCCATCATCCAGCTAAGGTTCACTGCGAGAAACCTGGAGAAAATAACAGCATGTGATAAATAATTTAAATATGTTTAATAATTATGCATGAAACATTATCTCTACAAAATTATTTAAATGTAGTCTAGGACTGTTCAGTACTTCAACACCCCAGATTATAATATTAAAACCAAAATGACCAGCATTAATAATTACTTTTTTGTCTACTGTAATAATTTTCTTCTGTATTTGTGTCCTTGACCTCTATGTTAACTCTGCATGTATTTTTCTCTCTTGTTTGAGTCCCAATGAGGTGAGGAATGCTTTCTTTGAAAGACTCAGAGCCCCATGTGGTTGTGGTTAGGACTCCAGGCACGGACGAGCGTTAGTGACGCAGGCCAGAGGAAATTACCGCAGCTTCCTGTAGCCTTCAAAAAGCCTCCAGGTACACACATACATCCACACACATGGTTCCTTCATATCCGAGAACCATGGTGGACTGTTTCAACTTTGTGCAACATAGTTGGTGTATACTGTAACCCAAAAATAGTTGATGTGTGAAATGATTTAATTTTTTATTTTTATTTTTTTAAATGTGGGATTTTTTTTTGGTTTATGGGAAGAGAGTTCACCTGTTCTGGTGCTTCTGGTCTTACCTATCTACCTATCCATCAATCCATCCATCCATCCATTTTTGCTATGCAATGCACCACAACCATCCACAGACCTGTAGAAAAATCCATCCATATAATATTTTAATATATTATATAGTGTAAGATTTTACTGTACTTGTCCACTCCTGTCTAGGATTTAGGTATAATTGTCTTTTGCAGCCACTTATACAGTATAATAAAACTCACAACATGAGTTTGGTTTGCAGAGAACATTTTATAGAAAGTTCTCTGCTGCCATCTAGTGTTACTGTAGGTTGGTTACATATTTAAGGTCGAATCTGTATCTGTAAAGGTGTATCTGTATCTGTGCACAATCTTATAAATTAATCACCCAATGTTATCAGTTAATCACTCATGACGTCTTATTAGCACTTGGTGAGATTTTACTTATTTTCATATTTTAAAAAAAAGTTCACTATCAATTTATTATTAACAAAGGAAGCCAAAGCAGATACCCACAGAGCCCCAATGTTTTATCTGACTTGTACTTTTTTTAAAGCGAGTATAAAAGGTCATTTAGTGAGTCAGTCAGTCAGTCATTTTCTTATTTACTTCATCCGTCAGGCTCGCGGTTTGCAGTTATATAGTTTTTATTTGAGGCCCTGGATGCTTCAGTGGCTTTTTCCAGACAGTAAGAAGGTGGAGAACGTGTGGTGTGTGTGCAGAGGCAACATGCATTGTAAATCTCTGTTATGAAGAGGCTGAAGAGGCTCTGTTATGTGTGTGTCTGTGTGTGTGTGTGTGATGATTTGTGATGAACTGGCCTCCAGCCCTGATCACGACCAAGATGTTCTACATGGCTCTGTGAAACTATTATAGATATAAGAGCAGTTCAGATTCATATTCCAAGTTCAGATTCAAACATTTCATACAGGGGCAACACAGAGATGCCACAGGTAGTGTGTGTGTTAAACAGCTCCAGAGTTCTCACTCTGGATTCTCTTAGTAAGCAGTTTGGTGTCTTCTCCCTGTGATGGTGTGGGTTTTCGTTGGGTCCTCCATTTTTTCCCCACCTTTCACCTCCACCCCAAAAAGAGATATGTGTGTGTGTGTGTGCATGTATGTAGTACTCTGTGATAGATCGTCATCCTGCCCCGGGGATGTTGCTGCCTTGTACCCAGTGATTCCAGGTGGGAAAAACTGTGACCCTGACAGATTAAGTGGATAAGATAATGACTGACTGACCTTTCATAAGTCATAAGTTAAAAATTATAATCAATTACAATTAGAGCAGCTGCTTTATTAGCTTTGGAACAGAAATACCACTAAAACCTTAAGGGTAAAGTGTAGGATTTGTATGCAAATTTAAATAAAAGTTATTTTTGAAATTACATTATTGGCCACAACATTAAAACCACTGAGAGATGACATGAATACCGTTGATTATCATATTTCAGTGACACCTTTAAAGGGTTGGGATAGGCAGCAAGTGAACAGTTCTCAAATGTTATGTGTTGGAAGCAAGAAAAATGGGCAAGGGTAGGTGGGCAACCCTATCCATGGGGCTCGGGATGCAGATGGGGATTAGGTGTTTTGCTTAAGGGCATTTCAGTTGTTGTTGTTGTTGTTTTTTATCAGTATGGGGGATTAAATGGGGGACTTCTGGTCACAAAGCTTCCCCATGTGATTATTATGTATGTGATTTTTATTGGGCTAGAAACACTTTAAAGAATTATCTGTATGCACTGGTTGCTACGATGGTAATGTTTGGCATCAGGGATCTTCATAACCTACATTAATGGCATAAAATTAAGTCATTCATGTCGCAAGGGACATACAGGCATGTTTACTAGCTGATTTGCTAAACAGCTATCATACATATATATTAATTACCCACTTGCAAATTTTCTAGCTAAATTGGAATGAGGTTGTCGAGGAAAATATTATCAGCTTCTTCACTACACACTTTTTAGTCATATAGATTTTCACTTTTCTCCACTGTTCTGTATTATAACTCTATTTTTATGATAATGCAGCCAAAGCTGCATTTGGAAGCACTTTTTAAAGAGAAGAAACATTGACCCCAATGGGCTTTTGACCCATCTCATGACGCACTAATAAAAATAGTTTGTAGATATAAATAAAGACTGAAGATCCAGCACAGAAAATAACGTTTTTAACCACTAATGTAATATGTGAAATGGCCTGCCTTATGATAAAAGGGCATAAGAGAGAATGTGAGCTTGTTTTGGAATGCCATTAGGGCCACTTTTGTCCTGCAGACCTGGCAGCTCTGAGCATGTGGTGCCACAGTGACTGAATATTCTCCTTTGTGCAGAATCGACAGCTGTCGGGCCGTGAGAACTTTGCTAAATATTACAAAATCATGTTTTGACTTCCAGAGCCCACTGAACGACCACTGACGCCATCTACTGTTACAGTACCTACTGCATGAAACAGCCTTAGCTTACAGTACAGGACTAATGTTACACTATATGGCCAAAATCTCATGAACATTTGACCATCATATTCATGTGTGCTTGCTGAATCTGCCAGATTTAGTCACACTTTGCTGCTATAATAGCCTCTGTACTGTCGCAAAGTCTTTCCGATTGACTTTGGAGTGTGACTATGTGGATTTGCATTAGTGAGGCCAGGCTCTCATACTGGTTGAGAAGGTCTGGTGCACAGTTGGTGTTCTTTTACACCAATCTAGGCAGATCATGTATTTATGGACCTCACTTTGCTTTCAGATACTTTGTCATACTTTCTCTCATGAATTGGACCCCTTAGTTTCAGTATAGAGAAATTGTAGTGCTACAAGCGTAGAAAGACATTCTAAACAGGTGTTCCAATTTTCTGGCAACAGTTTGGGGAAGAAGCATATATGGGTATAATGATCAGGTGTCCTCATTGACTACATTTGGTTATGTCGTGTATTTTATGAGCTAGCTTATCCAGTTATACATATGGGGATTTTTTTTAATGATGATGATGATGATCATGATTGGATAACAGCCCAGAGATGATGATGATGATGATGATGATGATGATGCTTGTTGTTCTTATTGTTGTTTATAATCATAATCGTCATCGTCATCATCATCATCTCTGGGCTGTTATCCAATATGAGTTCAGCATTTTAAAGAAAAAGACAATCAGACTAATATTACAGCATTCATTTTCTGAGGCATTATTTAAAAATCCTTATGTAACGTTTATGTCCAGAGTTGCACTGATGTTTGGCCAAGATCTTGTTCTCAGTAGATGAAGGTCAGGACACTATAGTGACCAATTCATGTGTAAAAATGATTCCTCATGCTCCTTGATTAAGTCTTGGTATTGACATCAAGAAATATTTCTATGCCATCAGGGAAAAAAAATCCATTGATGGTATAACTAATACCATGTACTTATAGAATCAGTGTCCTCTATATGAAATCTGTGTGGCTAATTCTGTAACATTTACAATTGCATGTATTATTGCTTAGCATGCAGTGTCTGTGTAGAGAACAAACACAGCATTTCTTCCAAAGATATTAGTATCACTGTATATTAATCCCCCAGTAAATATAACTACTCTTGACCAGACCAGTCTTGTCTCCAATGAGGGTTCTTAAATGCTATGCTGAAGTGACTGACAGCTGGCAGGTCACTGATCAGCTGTTTGTGTGATTCATGGAGCACCACACAGAGCCCCTGCTGTCTATAGAAAAGTATGATTGCCTCCTAGGCAGAACTACAAACCGTGTCAACTCAAGACCTTTACCATGTGACAACATACAACTGTCTACCATCTACTGTTTCCAGAGGAAACCACCCCAACAGTGTGAAACGTGTAAAAGTAGCATGGATCTTTACACATTTTGGTTCTACAACTAAATGGGTGCCAGCCAGGACCCTTGGGTTAAAGAGAACAGCCAGAGGACAAATGTGACACACTGGGGAGCCTTTAAATTTTACCCACATGAGGTCACGGTCACAAAGTGATGACTTTGTGTTGGATTTGTTATTAAGCCAGAAACCCAGCAGGAACTCACCATGATGATCATAATAGAGCTGCAGTTACACATGTATCCATCTGATTTATTAAATTAAATAATAAAAAATTGGAAATGAATAAATGAAATAATACATTAGAAAATAAAATAAAAAAATAATTCTTATTAGGTCAAAAATGTCAGATGGACAGATATTCCTATGGTCCACAAGAATATTTGACCATCTGACATTTTCGACATAATAATAATAATAATAATAATAATAATAATAATAATAAGTGTATATCAGTGAACTGACACAAGATGGCACCCTTGTAGAAATAGTCATTCAGTAGCTAAGCAGTTATAAATAGACAATGTTAAAGAGACAAAGGACAAAGCTTCTTCTTCTTCTTCTTCTTCTTCTTCTTCTTCTTCTTCTTATTATTATTATTATTATTATTATTATTATAATTTTCATTTATTTTTGTTTTTTTATGATTAATTCTTTATTATTATTCTTCACTATAACATCATTCAGTGAATTCATATGTTAGGACAATGAGGTGTTAAGAGGGCTATAAGAGAAAACAGGTCTATGACCAGATCTGGATACTTGGCCTCGCTTTATAGAGTAAAAACACACTTCAAAAACTTTGTTCTCCATGGTTTAAAACTATTATATGAGTATAAATATACTGACATACTGTCATTTGTCTTCCTCTATATGAAACTTACCTGCTGTTCTCATGTCTCCCACATCTCCTGCCCTGGTGTTGAAACTTACATTTATATTAAGTTATGCATGCAGTAAATGTAACAAAAAAAGTGACAAAAATATTTTTATATTATTACATAAAATAAAATATTACTAGTTTTTCCTTCTATCACAAGGCACATGTGCAGGTACTTCTTCGTAAATAAATAAAATACTTTATTAATTAGTTTTCATATGTATCTATGGTATGTCCCACACAAATGCACACATGTACACACAGATCACATAAACATACCCTAGCTACAACTTCCTGTAGCAGTCAGCATGCACAACATGCAGGAAGCTCACACCTTAAAGGAAATCAAACAACATCAATTTTGTGTAAACAACTTTTTGAAATAGTAACATATACAATAAATATATATGTGGCACAGTGGCAGAAATGCTGCCCCACAGTTTCAGAGACACTGGTTCAACCATAATCTCAGGTTACTGTCTGTTCAGAGTGTCACATCTTCTACACATAACTGGGTTTACTTCAGGTTACCCAGTTTCCTCCTGCCTTCAAAAAAATTTACAGTAGGTATATTCTGCACACTTGACATGATGATAGGCTACTATGGATTGAATATGAATGTGTTTGGTGTGCATGTTTCCCCGTGACAGACAATGCAGGGTGTGTTCCCAGCATCAATCCTAATTTTCCTGGGATCCACTGTGACTCTGTCCTAAAAACTGTCAGTGACGAATGAATGAAAAATAAATAAAGATATTAATATATGCAGATACTTAGAAATATAACCAAACAAACAACACTAAATAAATGTACTTAACCAGGGTGACATGACTTGCTGCAGGTTCTTGTGCCAGATGAAAGAAATGTAGTGTCAGCTGATATATGATGCAAATCTAGGTCAAATTAATGATTCTGAAGAGGATTGTGAGGGCTGGTCTCTGCTTTACAGATCTCTGATAAACTTATTTCATGACTACAATGAGGTACAATTTTACAAAAAAAAAAAAAAAAAAAAAAGAATAAATAAATCAATAAATAAACATATATACATATTATATTATATTATATTATATTATATTATATTATATTATATTATATTATATTATATTATATTATATTATAAGTACACAGTGGTGAAAAAAGTGAAGGAGATGAACACAGGCATTTTAATGTTGTAGAAAATTTCAGCAAGAAAAGTTCCCTCAATGAGAGTCTGCATGCTTTTAATGTCTGATCTTCTCTACTTCTCCGAACTTAGAGGGCTATAAGAGAAACCAGATCGTTGACTAGATCTGGATACTTGGCTGCGCTTTATAGAGTAAAAATGCACCTCAAAGATGTCATGCTGGGAATGAACATCCAGATATTTTGTAGACATATTTAACTTGTCAGTGGGAATGGCCAACTTCTTACTTCTTCTCTGCAGTGATTTTGCTCTATATATGACTCATGGATATAGGAAGTGAAACTTACCTGCTGTTTTTTTCCTACAATGGTGTTAAAAAGTAATGGATGTTAACTTCTTGCAAAGTACTCATAGAAAACTATATTCAGACATGACAGTAAGTGCAGGGCTTATTTAATGGATTAGTTTTGTTTACTGCAGTTTTCAGTGTCACATCAACCTATTAAATAATATTATCACAATACTTTGCCGTTTGCTTTTTGCTTATTTTCAGGTGTTAAAATGTTGGATTTCTATTGCAATATGTAATTTAAATGAAAAATGAAAAGGAATTTGTTTCAAGCAGTGCGGGCAAGTGGGAATTTAGTCTTGCTAATTTAAAATACAAATGTGCAGGCATATCCTGTGATATGAAATGACTAAATATAACTTTTTGTATAAGCAGTTATTTGATTAACACTCTGGCACTTTTACCTAAGTGAAAACTGCAGTTGGTAATCATGTACTTTAAATAAACAAACAAACAACTAAATTAAATCATGATGAAAATGATGATTATGTGCAAACTGTAAACTTCAGACTGGTGTTGGTATTTTTAAGTATAAAGATGATATGTTACTAATACCTATCATTTCATCCTTTCATAGTATTGATATTCATCTAATAGCTTTTTAAGGCTTAACTACAGCAAATCTATTTTAAAAGGATTCGTGTTGACAGAATTAATGTGTATTTATGAGAGTAAAGAATGTTGAGTTAAAGTTGTTAAACTAATTTCACTTATAATAATAATAATAATAATAATAATAATAATAATAAGAAGAAGAAGAAGAAGAAGAAGAAGAAGAATAGTAATAATAATAATAATAGTAATAATAATAATAATAATAATAATAATAATAATAATAATAATAATATACTTCTACAGTAAAATAATACAAAATAATGTGTTAGCATTTAAATGGAATTTAGGAATCATGATTTGCTCTTTTTATTTTTGTCTAAAAAAATCTATATTTTTTAATCTTTCTAAACCTTAAATCATGAAGTCAGTGTTGCCCACATGAACTCAGGCAACACATTCATGACCTCCTTAAAGAATCCTCTAAGAGCAGTGCAGCTTTTGTCACAGACTGCTATGAATGTTAACGCAATATGGTCACAGCCTGGCCAAAGCTGGGGTGGGATTGTTTTCAGACGCTTAATTCAATTTGTCACCTCCATTCTGGAGGCCTCGAGTGCCCTAATTTGTGTTAATGAGGGGTAATAAAGTCATAGCTCCTCGCCGTATGCCAGAGGGAGGGCGAGACAGAGAGAGAGAGAGAGAGAGAGAGAGAGAGAGAGAGAGAGCAAGAGAGGTGGAAAAGGAGAGGAGACTCTCTCTCTACCTATCACTCCTTCTCTTAGTCACAGACTGAGCACACCAATCTGTTGTTGTGTCCTCCCCAGCGCCTGGCCTCCATTGTTCCCCTTATTAGGTAGCTTTTGTTGCGTTAGTGCCGTCGCCATCTGCTGTGCTGTCGAGGCCGTAGGTGCGGGCAGGGGGCATTATGGGGGATAACACTCACTCCCCTCACTTCTTGCTGTGCTACAAAAGAGCTGGCGTGTCCCCAGCTCTCTCTGGCCACCCTCACATAAGGGCCCTTTCAAACTTGACAGAATTAGGGAGAGATTGATGTTCCTGGGCCTGGGGAATGCCACAGGAAGTATGGAAGGGTAGCAAGGTGGAGTGCTCTTGTTCACTTACCTCAGCTGGGCTACAGAGAGATTGTTTAAGTGTCTCTCTCTGTATGTGTGTGTGTGTGTGTGTGTGTGTGTGTGTGTGTGTGTGCACGCTTATGGCAGTTAGAGACAGAGTGCAGGAGATTAAGTAAAGTTATTGTTAACAGCAAGCCTGTTATTTAAAAAAAAAAAAAAGGTTGAAAGAGTTCCTGCCATGTGTCAGCTGTTAGACCGGATAAACTCACTTCAGGAAGCCTTTAAATGTTTAAATGTCTAAATGTTATTGTGTAAGTTGTCAAAGCTTATCCACTGAAATGGGGAGGTCTTCATTTACGCTTAAAGGTTTTCCAGGGTCTGAGGGTTAGCACATTTGTACGGTGTATTGTGAAGTGTTTAGAGAGAAAAGAAGAAGAGTTTTTATTAGCAACCAGACACATGTCTATTTATTTAACAACGTGATATTTAACAACATTAATTAGCGAATGTAAAATCCAATGCAAAACATCACTGACTTGTTTTTAGCTAAGGAAAAACCCAGCTAATTAGTGGTGTAAGATATTTATAAAAATGAAGCTTTGACAGTATGTGTGCTGGGATAAGTGATGAACCAGTGGTGTGTGTGTGTTTGTATATGTGTGTGATTTGATATTGCGATTCTGTAGGTGGCAGTGTGGCCTAGTTCATATCAGTACAGAGCTCAATATTACCAAAGTAAATCTGAGCACTGACAAGGAAGCACCTAAAACCCGAAACACTTCTCCTCTAATAGCATCCTGATGACTGACACCGTATTAACTGGGAATGAATAACAAACAAACAGACAGACAAACAAATGAACAAACACTCACTAAACAAACCAATAATGATAATAAAACTTTGTTTACAGTGAGTGAAGATTTTTAAAAATTGCTTTGTATAACTATTGTTTAAAGGAAATCTGTTTGGCATGTGTGTGTGTGTGTGTGTGTGTGTGTGTGTGTGTGTGTGTGTCTAGTGGTTTAATTTGTTTACAAGAAACAGAAGAACATAAAAGAAAAGGGAAGAAAACAAAAGAGATGTGTATTGGCTTCCTGGGTTTGTTTATTTGTTTTGCTGTCGTCTTTTGTCCCACTCTCTCTTTTCAGAGCCGTATCAAACAGAGTGGTGTAATGGATTAGTGTAACCCCCGAATGACCCTGTCCAACCGGGTGACGTGCTTCTGAGCTCCCAGGATTTCTCACTCCAGCAGCCTCTCCAACACACTACCAGACCGCCACCTTAGAAAGCTGTGGGTGTGTGTGTGTGTGTGTGTGTGTGTGTGTGCTCATGCAGATGCATATGATAGTGTATTTTTGTTTTTTGTTTTTTAATAAAGGAAACTAGTCAGTGCACTGATCAAGTGCGAAATTTGTAAAAGCAGAACTGATAATAACCGCACAGTGCATAATGAGCTCTGCAGCTCATGATTTTGGTGGGCTCATGAGATAGCAGGTTATTTATCATGTAGACACTTTGCCATTTCTACCTTAGACTGTTCAGGCAAAAACTTCAGAATTACTGCAGCTTTTGCTTTAATGCCTCACATTAGCATTTTACTACAATACTGATCTGTCCACAGGCCTGAAATAAGGTTTGCAGAACCTGGTTGCAATTTTGATCATTGGACGAAAGTATATATAAACTAAAAGAGAAAAGAAAAAAAACTTTACCACATACACTTGCAATAAAATCCAACACTCACTCTAGACAAATAGTCACAGGCTTTGTCTAATTTCCTTTTTCTCCCTTTTCCAGAACCATTACTTCCACATTTTTTTTTTCTGTTCCACACACCAAGAAGCAGAAATTAGGTGGTTAATAAACCACATCTCACACTGCAAAGCTCGCTTATGCATTCCTTCACTCGCATACATTAAATACTTATGTTTATACCAGTCTCCCATAACAATCTCCTCAAAAATTCACAGAATCCACAGAATGTCCCTCTGACACCATTCAGCAACAAGCGCCCAGGAAAAGTATTATTTTAGCTGCAAACGTTTGAGCTGGAATTAGGGATGGTGAATAACTTATGAGATGTTATTGGACCTCGCAGATCCTTAGAGTCAAACTTCATTAAGTGTGCTGACTGATCTTATGCATGGTGTGTTGTGTTTATAGCAGCCTGCGTGTTAACAGCTTATTAACAGGGAGGTGGTTCGGTATTACTAATATCAACCAACCGCACCAAAGGAACCATTCTGAACAACATAGGCGGTACGGCACAAGAGATTTAATAGATAATTATAACTGTTGTTGAGCCAAATGTTTTATATTCAGAGAAAACATGTGGTAGAGGGTTGCATGTGGCCAAATCCACCAAAGGAAAACCAAAAAATAAAAAATAAAAAAGGAAATCGTACAGTAGAAACCACAGTAATTACTTGATAATAACAAATAATAACCAATTTTACATAAACAAGGGGCTAAATAAAATCTGAAACATAGTCATAAATAAATAAATAAATAAATGATGCATAAAATGCTATTCCTAAGATAAATGATGTATTAGTGAGATAGGAACTATAGGAAATAACAAAGCCTTATGTGAATGTTATGACTTATCACAAGTACTTCACATGCTTAAGAACTTGTATAACTTAGTGTAATAAAGACTAATATAGAATCATCAATACATCTAAGATGAAGAACACACTCACACACATACCAAAACACAGCCACACGCTTCATATTGCTTCATCCTGTGCCAAAATATACGAGAGACAAAAATCTTTTTCATGCCTGCAGCTACATTACTCCCATGCAAATTTCTCTCTCTCTCTCTCTCTCTCTCTCTCTCTCTCTCTCTCCAGGCCTTGGCGCAACACTGCTCTCAGAGGGTTCAAATAAGCGCCAGCGCTGAACCATGCTGCACTCCCCCCCCCCCGTTCATTCACAGCCGCGTAATTGGTAGTCAATTTGCGCTCCCTCTTCGCCCATTGTGCTGCATTTTGCTCCGACAGAGTGCGGAAGATTAATGGCCAAGTGCAGTCAAAAGGGGCTGCGCCTCAGCAAGCATGGGCAGCCCTAAATCCATTACACCAATTTCCCCTGTCCTGCGCTCCAAAAAAAATGCCAGAGAGAGGATGAAGAGAATAAAAGAAACAAAGCAGTCAGATGGCCTTTGAAATGCAGGAAAACAAAAGAGAGAGTGAGACAGGGGAGAAAATCACATTCAGATTTGAGAGCATCCGTGCAGATATTACACTCGCCATTTTGCCTCGTTTTCCTGGGTTTGTCTTTACTAGGCTAAAACTCATCCAAGTCATAGAGGGATTAATAGTTTTATACAACTACAGGCCTTAGGTATGCATGCTGTCTGTTATAACAATGCAGATTAAGTTCTCCTTTACTTATTTTTACTTGAATGAACAGTCTAGTGTCCTAAATTGTCTCAGGTTGTGACTTACCTTGCCCTAACTGTGCCCCACTGTGTACCCTGCTTTGTGCCCTAATTACATTGTCACTCTCCATATCCTCCCTATACCTTAGTGTACACTTTGTCGTAATTGTGTACTTAATTGTGTCATCTCTGTTACATCTGTCCTTACTGTGTCCTCACTTTTTTGTCGCTTCATTATGTTGTGTCTTACTTAACTGTGTCTTCTTCATTAAGTATCTGTCTTCTCTGTTACCTTACTGGTGTCTTCTCTGTTATGTAGCTGTATCCTCACTGTTAGTTTATTGCGTCTTCTCTATTTCTTAAATGTGTCTTCTCTGTTATGTAACTGGATGATCATTGTTACTTAATAGTGTGTTCTCTATTATATAACTGTATCCTCACTGTTGCTTAATTTTGTCTTCTCTGTTATGTCAGCCTAACCATACCTTCGTGTACACTATGTCCTAATTATGTCTTCTACGTTTCTTGTTGTTGCTTTGTGTCTTCCCCATTAGTCTTCTCTGTTAGTTAATTGTGTCCTTACTGTTACTTACTTTCTCCTACAAACATGGCCACCATAGACTCCAACTCAAATCATACATGTTCCAACTCATCCGATTACTAATCACAGACACCTGAGCTCAGTCACTCAACCACAGTATGTAAAGACTCCTGCACTGCAACGGTATATACACCATGCTCTCACACCAAGCTTTCTACTCTTTCGTCTTTCTTTTTCTGATCCTCTGGTTGCTGCTTTTCTCATTTTGTTTTTTTGCCTAGTCCAGTTGTTGGTGTTTGTACATCGTCTGACACTCTGGGTTTGTCTGCATGCTTTTTTAATAAAGCTTTTTTCTGCATCTGCATCTGTATCTGCTTGACATCTGTTATTTAGCTGTAACAGAGGTAGTTGGCTTATTTGAATGCAGCATTAAACTGTTTACCACAATGTAGGAACCCACTATGTTTAAACTGTCTCTTCTCTGTGCCCTAGTTGTTTTCCTTGATTGTGTCTTCTGTACACTGAAATAGCAGAAAAATTAATATAGACTGTTAAGACTGGTTCAGATTGCTTGTGGCTCTATAATGGTATAGGTATGTCTACAAACGTCTCTGACAGGTGAATAATATGTTTGCCTCCTTTTTGACGAGTTACACCTGTTCATGTCCTGCATGCATTCTAATGGGTTCGGCCTCTTCCAACAGGACAATGCACATGACGTCTAGAGACGCCAATTTGTAATTTAATTAATTAAGTCCCCAGATCTCAACATTACTGAATACATCTGGGACGCCATGTAATGCACTGTGGAACACAGAAATCCTACACCTTGGAATACAGCAGCATAGCGGACTGTTCTGCAGGAAGTATGGTGATAATTGACTACAGAATATAAGCTTGTGAAGTCCATGCCTGCCAATTATTAACCTGTTGTACCATTTTTTCTGGTACTTCAGTATATGTCCTAATTATCTTTGTCCTCCTTGTATCCTAACTTTTGTCCCATCTCTATACTGTACTCTATACTGTACCCTCCAGGCCGCTCCACTGTGTTCACATGCCTTCCTATGCTCTCAGTTTTACATTGCCTCTCTCATTTGCTTTCTGAGTGTGATTGCTCTAACAACAAGCCGCAGGCTATAGCTTTGTTTTGCTGCCTTTTTTTTAGTACTGTTCTATTGTGTGTGCCTGACAGGCAACAGCTAACACACAACAGTGTGTGTGGGTGAGAGTGCCCATGTGTATGTCACTACATATAGACAGTTCTCTTGTACTGAGGTGACAGACGGAGTGTGTGAGAGGAAAGAAATTTGTAAGTATGTGTGTGTCTGTGTGTTTAATGTCAGGGAAGTGATCAACTTTTCTCTTTCTCCCACCTCCTCTTCTTCCTTTCACTGTTCTTAATGCTTTCTTTATTGTCCAATTTTTAAACAATAGGATTTAGATAATCACACACACACACACACACACACACACACACACACACACACACACACATTACTGTGGTTGTCAGTGTGAACAGAGATTTTACAAAGTGCCAACAATTAATTGTGGTATGCATTTTGGATGCATTCTTGTCTGTGTGTGCGTGTGTGTATGTGTGTGTGCGTGCATGTTTCTCTCAGTCCATGCTGTTCATAATTCTTGGTCCAGGCTTCAAAGCCCTTGGCAGATTAACACAGCCGTAGCGCAGTGCAATTGGACTGGCTCTTTAATTTATGTACCTTCGCTTTGCACCTGTTGAGCCTCCACAATGAGCTGTGTGTTTGTGCGTGGGCCAGCGTGGGCTCTGGAGGTCACTGTGCTGCTCGCCTAGTCGCAGCATGAGGGATGGTGCGCAATCGTTTTCTTTACAGCTCCAACACATGGGGTCTCTGAGGGGTTCTTAGACAGACAGACAGACAGAAAGAGAGAGTGAGAGAGACTCTTGTAGGTAAACTGTTTAACTTGTGCTGATTAAGCTGAAAAAAAAAAGAGAAAACAAGTGAGATGTAAAAGGTCTCTAATGTGCACAAGCTGTGGATTAACAGGTCTAACAATGCCTTAACTGGATGTCCTCAGTCTAGACAGATGGAATCAGGATAGCTCCTAATAAAAGGCAAGTCCAAAGTATAATAAAGTAATAGATCTGTGAATTGAACTTTGTATATCAGTTCATATCACATACATGGTTCTCTGCAGAACTTTAGATTTCCATTATAACACTACTAAATAAGAAAAGGACAATCTGTGTTAAATGCTGAAACGAGAGCAAAATGCATGAATCTCTTTTTGTAACACCTAATAAATAGACCTTACCATTCAATCCCAGTAGCTGCCTGAACAAACACCTATATCGAGGAGCTCCCACTTAGCAGCACAGAATGTCTTACAACTGTTTCATATTAAGGCCGTACCATGGTCGAGTTTCTGAAAGAGAGAGTGAGTGAGACAGACTGAAGGGCGAACGGCAGAATTATGACAGAGGTGCGTGGATGGCTGCTTAGAGTGTTAATAAAGATGTCAGGCAAGAACATCAAGAGACACAAAGTCTCATTTTCAGCCAAGGTGCTGCCCTGCAGATGTGCAGCCGTGAAACACGCATCGGCCTCTGAGCGACTCCATGCAGCTAACAGGCCCAAATCCATGCTGTCCTGTTTGAAGTGGGTGCCAAGTGGTGTCCAGACCCTTAACGACTACCAATTTATTACAACACCATCCTGCTGAGAGCAAAAAGGTCAAAGGTCAATCCCGTGAGCCCCATAAAAAAACCTTTCGCTTTTTCTTTTGCTCTTCTCTGTCTGTTATTCTCATAACCTTCTCTTCTCTCTCCTTACCTTTTTTTTTCTCTTTCCTTGTCTTTCTTCATCTTCTTTTCTGTCTTTTTTCCCATAGTCTTCCAGCACCTGTTTAACACCTCTGGCTTGTTATGAACATTATCAGGGTATTTTAAGTCATTTTACTTTTTACCTGTTCAAGAACTCAAAATTCAATTTTTACTGGAATAACTCAGTATGAAATCATTCTTGTTATTTACTTGCCCTAAACTCTTGTAGTGTCCATGTGCGGCCAGACCCACACAATGCATTGAAGAAGAAGAAGAAGAAGAAGAGTTTTTTTCTTTTTATATCACATATACATATAAGCATATGGCACCTTGTCAGGAAGTTGGGGTCAGAGCACAGGGTCATCCAGAATACAGTATCCCTGAAGCAGAGATGGTTAGGGGCCTTGCTGAAGGGCCCAACAGTGACAGCTTGGCAGCAGTAATGTATAACAACAACAACAACAATAATAATAATAATAATAATAATAATAATATTAATAATAATAATAATAACAGCAACAACAACAAAACAAC
>JAOVVF010000036.1:19403010-19419013 GCA_028565595.1 Duopalatinus emarginatus | reverse complement strand
ATATGAATGATTGGTTGATTGATTGATATGTGACACTATTTTCTTTAAATTAAGAGTGATCTGACCTGAAGAGTATGTTTCTCATACCAGTGTCAAATTGTAGCATTTTAAAATCTTACCACTAAATAATTCACCAGGTATCATTTACATATCGTATAGTTTTATTTATCTGCTATTTGCTATTTATGTTCTTTCTGTTTTCATCACTACACAGTGAGTAAGCACTGCTTTAATAGTGAATTGAAGGCATTGCTATCTGAAGTGGAATTGATTATTCTTGCTGTATATTCTCATCACCATGGCACATTTCTTTTTGACATTTTTATCAAACCCTGACCTGACACAGTATGAGGAAGTCACACATGAGACAGACTGACTACTAGCTCATTTGGTCTTTGTATGCTACAGTATGTTACAGACAGGAAAACTCTTTTTTAGTAAAACCTGATTTTTTAAATTATTTTGCTGTTTGCCAGAATTCAGACAGAAAGCTCACATACTGACACACATCTAATGCTGAGGCAACATTGTCATTGTAAAAGTTTTTGAAGAAGAAAATATTATTATTATTATTATTATTATTTATTTATTTATTTATTTTTATTATTATTATTATTATTATTATTATTATTATTATTATTATTATTATGTAATGTATGTAAGCATAATATAATGTATGTATGCATGTATGCATGTATGTATGTAATGTATGTATGAATATATGTAAGCATAATGCCTTGAAATAGTCTAAAGTAAATAGCATTAAATTTGTAGAAGGCATTCCAATAAAGAAATGAATTCACCATTTAAAAGTCTTTAATATGTTTTTTTTTTTTTTTTGCAGTCAGTTTATTTTTTTTCATACCAAACATGACTTAATTATATTTATCTGCATTCCTGAGTGATTGCTTTAAATCATTGTGTCTCCTGTGTGTCTGCTTCTTGTCTGACCATTCAGTGTATGTGTGGGTGTGGGTGTGTGTGACCTCTGACCCTGTGTCCTCTTCTCTGACCCACAGATCAGTCATTGTTGTTAATATGATGGCGCCAGTGACCTTGAGGCCTGCTTGTAAATACACACTCCCAGACATGAATACTCTCTCTCCCTCTCTCTCTCTCTCTCTCTCTCTCTCTCTCTCTCTCTCTCTCTCTGTGGCATCATATTGTGTTTAATTGTGCCACTTATATTTTGACAAACACATCAGACATTGTGCAGGTTTGCTGTAAGCTTTCACACAGAAAACAAATAAATAAATAAACAAATTCATAAAAATAGTAATATTTCAACATTTCCTACACTGACAGAAACTTTAAGCATCTTTTTTTTTGTATGCATATAAAAGGAGGTCTTCACTGACCAGAGCTTATCCACTGAGCTGCTTCGGGCCATACGGCATCCAATTCTTTAATACGCTGATTGCAACAAAAATCCTAACTGAATGATGAATTTAGTTTTTTCATCTTGCCCAGATAATTCCACTATAACTTGTTTTACACACACCTGTTACATATATTTATACAACATTTTATGCTCTCCACCTGTTGATAGTATTGGGCAAGAGGTGTGTATGTTATGACTGTGATCCTCTGGTCATTACTAATGAATGTTCTTAGAAAAATATATGCTGTTATAGATTTTAGATACATTTTAAGCTTGGACAAACTTGCTCAAAGATAATAATTAATAATTAGAAGTAATAATTAAGTCCCATATTGAAATAAATCATTTTCTTGGTCAGTCCAGTCACTTTTTCACTGCCTAAGCATTACACTTTTTTATTTTAAAAGCACATGAACTACAACAAAGCCATCAGATTCAAGGTCAGATTATATGCAACTGAGATATGCATCTGTCTTGAAAAAGCTCACACACAATGCCTGTGCAATTGTATGAGTGACACTTGAGTCTGTAATTAGATCTGAATCCTGATGTTCCCAACTTTGCCATAAAACCCTAACTACTTGCTCATAACTAATGAGAGATGACACATGGAATTATGCAATGTCCACAAAATCTTAAATAATTAAATTATATTTTAGATTTTAACAGTATTCCTGATGAGGTGATGCATAGTTTTCTCAAGCTGGTATCTTCTCAACCAGCTATATTTCATTTCACCCCAGTGGGACTTGCTTGCTTGTTTGGAAATATAGGCTGAAATCGTAATTGCATCTTCTTCTTAATGTAACGTTTGTAATGAAAAATACATCTAGCACTTTTAGTTGAAAATTATACATTAAAAACACATTTCCATTTAATTACTACATGGGAATTAGCCTTACTATTTACATTTGTGTTAGAGGTGATTAACCATCAGTTGTTTATATATAAAAATGTTTAATATGAATTTTCAGCACTCATTGGCTTGAGAGTTAAAAATTCAGGAATAAAAAACTCAGTAGATAAATAAAATAGTACATATTTTCTTATTGTGCCTAACATTTGAACTCTTCAATTATTTTTACACAATAAAGATTATTTCATTTTTTGATTAATTGTTTGCTCATTTATTCATTCCTTCATACACCCTTGCATTAATTGTGCACCTTAGTAGCTTTTCAGTCATCACAGATTTCCATTTCTTGTTCATGTTATTACTCTAACGTTCACAAACCACACAGCTTTTTTTAATTCAGAGTTGTGGAGCTCATTGAATACCTCATATCACCCAATATCCCAATTTCTTTAGAGCATCTACACCTTGGGATATTTAATGCTTTAGGAACACATACTCAAAAATTCTGAATGTCCCTTAATTTAACAGAATATGTACAGTTAAAGTAAAACATGAATTTCCATCATCATATCATCATAGCACTTCACCTGAGGTTTTCCCTATATGGCTCTGACAGAGTCATCTCTCTCTCTCTCTTTCTCTCTCTCTCTCTCTCTCTCTCTCTCTTTCTCTCTCTCTCTTAAAATGTTCGAGTCAGTCCAGTTGGCACATGACAGACCTTTAACATTGAAAAGCATTTGAAAAAAAATGTCAGCTGTTGTTTCGCTGTTTCATGTTAAATACTTGCTTGAAAAGGTTAACAAATGACTTATAAATCAAACTTGACATTTCAACTTTCAATCCACATTCTATAAGACATTGTTTACGCCTTTACAGTATTAACATTGATTCATTTTTCAAAATGGATACAAAATACAACAAAGACCAAGATTTTGATTCAACTGGGAATAAACATTGAAATGCCAGCTGGGAGAGCTACACTGCTTTTTTGTGTGACTATGACGTGGTGTGATCATGGATGTGTTTAGTAGAATGAGTTGAGGTCAGGATCCTGGATCAGGTGGCCTGGAAGTTTGGCAAATGTAGACGCTTTAAAGTTGGAAATGTCCCGCTTCATAAGCACAAACTACCCCTTATTCTTTCAGTTGAAGCATTTTACGCACGTTTGTTCTTTTTACATTTCTTCTTCTGCTTTTTTAATTTCTGCTGTGTGGATTTCTTGCCCATTTCTCACTGACATCTGCATTAATTAAGTGCTTAGATGTTCATATTTCATTACCATGAAAACATTTTCCACCCAGCAACTCTTGCCAAAGCTTTGCTATGACCTCACGCAGAATGTGAAATATTCCGAAATATTCTGAAATATTCTCATTACAAAAAAATGTGAACGACATTCATGATTAGTCTGTTTAGTATTCTATGGAAGTTCAATCTCAAAAATATAAACAAGTAATCATGTAATTTTCTGTCAAACATAGCAGAGCATGAATGAGCCAATTATAAATATGTATCATACACACACACACACACACACACACACACACACACACGCACACACACACACACACACACAAACCAGTTTAATCTGGCAGTATATTTAAAATCTGCCCAGTTTTTCATTCCTTCCCTCTGCTTTCTAATGGCTTCTGCAGATTGTTGCTGCTTTTTTATTGTGAAGATAAATCAGCTGTAACAAGCTGAAAACACCCGTAAATCTCACTCCGACTCCGCGTCAGAGGCAGATTTTTAAGGGTCAGTGTTGCCATGGAGACATGTCAGGACCTTCCTCTGGCCTCAGCCGATGCTGTAAAAGAGCCCTGCATCTGAAGCAGCCTTACACACTCCACACCCGGCTTTCAGCTGTCTTACACACAGTGACATTTAATGGTCAAAACAGACTAAAATTTAACATTGCCATTGAAGGCTTCGCTTTTGATAGTCAGTTCGGGTTTCGGCAGTGTTACCACTGCTGAGCAATAAATCCCACAAAGTAGAGAGGGTCCTGTTAAAAAGCACCTGGCTCTGTGCATCACCAAGCCTAAGCATTAGTGACAGGGCATTCTGTGACAAGAGAAACGAATGGGCAAATGCCACTTTAATATAAAGAATAGTGAGAAACGTACAGCAATATAAATGTGCACAGCAGATAAATGTGCATATCTGCTTTGTAGTCCATAAATTATACATTTTGTATTTTACAACATAGAAACAATGAACCAGCTATATTAGATAGGTCTGTTAATATATTTATGTATAGCTATATCTATAATTTTTTTTTTTTTTTTTTTGCAAAGAAACCACACAATAATAATAATAATAATAATAAGAAGAAGAAGAAGAAGAAGAAGAAGAAGAAGAAGAAGAAGAAGAATTAGTTTGTTTGTTTATGAATATAATGTGTAATATTTTTTCCTGTCATTTACAGCATAAATTCTTATTACAATATATATTTAATTCATATATAATATATTTTGGATATAATATATAAACATACCTGTATAATATGTAATTATATAAAACAATACCAGTTTGATTACTTGTGCACAAATAGCATAGATCATATATAAAACTGTTCATTTTCAGCATATGCCAGAATGTCGTTTTAGTCTTAAGTGCCAGGCAACATGAGCTGTCGTGTTTCTCATCATTGTAATTAAATATCTCACATGCAGCAGACTAAGTAGATTGAGTGATTTTCTGCAACTGCACTGTGCAGGGTTTACCGTACATCCGTACCTTCTATAAATAATACAAATTATAGGGAATAAATATGACTATATATAGATGTCATGCTAAATGCTTTAAATCAACACGTTGGGCTGTTGATTTAAAATTTACTAGACAGCTTGACTTTATTAAGAGGAAAATATTAAAATATTCCTACATTCAAGGAAAATATTTCCAAATCTCTAGGCATTCTAGATGTTATCCATCTCATCATGTGTTGGTTCTGTTTGCTGTGATTTTGGTTCATCATTTGCCAAACCATTCATTAAGTACACATGCAGAACACACAAACACACATGGCATACACTGCAATTACATTGTTTAGTCCGTCCATTAACCTTCAGTACTCTACTGGTATAGTACAACTTCAAACATGCCTGTAAATGAATAGGGGAAAATGAACATTTGTACAAATTTGTCAGTCAGAACTTTGGGGCAGATTCCATTGACAGTTCCCGTGAGCTGCGGCCAGAGTATGCTCTCAATAATAAAGGCCCCAAGGTTTGATGGGAACCAGATGCTCACACTCTGATTCAATGAACCATGAAGTTTAATGGAGAACCTCAAAAATGACCTGGGCATAGAAAGGTAAGGTTCACTCTTTGTATAATGATATATCAGGAGAAAGTATGGAGTACATCTCCTTGAAGTAAAGGATCTGCATGTGTATGGTTGTCATCAGCAAGGTATTAATCCTTCTCTTATTCTACTTCAGAATCAGTGTCCCTTATGGAGCCACATGTTAAAGGTCGAGACAGTTTTAGCACTGACACAAATGTACTGGAAATTATACAAAAATTTGCTGGAAGATATCAACTCAGTCTGTGTTGACTATTGGCTCTATTTCTTTCTAATAAAGAGGTTTTGGTGACTTGTACATGTAACATTTCTCCTTGTCACTCTATATTCAATCATGTTAATCAAACTCTTGGCACACGTGCCTCTCAGCAATCTCCAGAAACAGAATCAATGTGTTATGGGTTTCTCCTGAAAATTTCCTGCAATTTAACCGTGTGATAAATGCTAAAACATGGATCAGAGAAAAGGTCATATTTTTCGGAAACACAAGATACGTGAAGAAACCAGAATGACTAAACAATGAACTTGGTGTTCCTTTTGGTTTATTTGTAATCTGACTGATCCGAAGCCAAAGGCAAAGCCGGTGATTATGAAGCTATGAATGCACAAAGACACAACTGGCAGTGATTAGCATGTGTTTTCAGAGAATCTCCTCATTGAGTGACCTGGAGGTCAGCACACATGCTCAGTAAGACCTGGGCAGAGTGAGGCAGTCTGAGGGGCCTGAATCTTGAGACAGCCCTCTTTCAGCACCTGATCTGCTTCTCTGCAGCTGCACCTTTAGGGGAGTGCAGAATATCCATCCTTTCTTTCTGGCTTTGAGTGGGCTTAAGAAACAGTTCACAGAGTCACAGAGGAAAGGATGAGGAAATATGTTACCTTGGCTGTCTTTGTCTTTAAATATAAGAGCTTATTAATGGAAAAAAATAACAACACATGTTAACATTTGCAACCTGGATAATGACACATCTCTGATCTGTTTTTAGTCCTATCTTCTATTATAAAGCCCATGTAGAAGGTTTGTGACATTTTTAGGAGAGGTGCTGGCATCTCAGCACTGCTAAGCACTTGGCTTTATACATCCTCCAGGGAATCTGCAGAATTTCTGACGCTCTTGTATTATTTAAGTGAACATCCTTTACAAATGGGTTTGTGGCCTGTGGTATTGGCTTGGATAAGGCTGTTCCACTCACATATTAGTTCCATGGATAAGATTTCACTAACTCCTAAATTTGCTTTAATCTCTAAAAAATGAATGTTTTCATCTTTGGCCCCTGACAGTGACTTCACTCGGCTGGTAAGCGATGGATGCACAGAGGAGAATACATCCTGTGATCTATTAAAAAGGGACTGAAATTAAGTTCCAGAAAAAAAGCCTTGTCATGATTGTCAGGTCTACACATCAAACGTCTGTTTGTCTTGTGCATACCTCCTTCAGCGGTTGAACGTTGCCAGGATACAGTTCTGTCTTTGCCAGAGCTCTCCTTAAATATTAATCTTAAGTGTTTTGCAAATCCCCTATCAGCATCTCGGAACTGCTGACAGCTACGCAGAGCACACATTTCCTGGGAAAAGGAGTGAGGGGAAAAAAAACTGTGGTTTTAAGGCTCCTGACTAAGAGCATCTGCTCCAGATCTGTTTTTATTTGCCTCATTAGGGCTGCCTCTGCTACACAGGAATGGCTGCCACTCCACTTTAGTCATTACTGTTGCAGGATATCCAAATGTGCCGTGAGGGGATTTTCAAGCCAGAACTGCTTATCACCTCCATCAAGCTTTCGTCAGAGATTAAGAGCTCTAGGGAACTCAGATCAAAAATGAAAAAAAAAAAAAAATTACAGATGTTGGCGATGATTATAGCGCCTTTCCTGTTCAAGTTTGCAAGTGTGAATGTTTTAGATTATCTGATTTAGTGTTCTGGCTTGCACCTTTCAAATATATGCTTTACTGCTTAACTGTATGTATATATGATTTATATAAATATATGTATATATTATATTTGAATGCTCATAAATGTGATCCAAATGTTCCTTTTACTTTACACAACCACAGCATCTCACTTTTCTAATGGTCCAGCAGAGAGGAGGTGGCGGTCTTTATGATTCCTCTCAAGTCTCATGCTTCTTAATACATCTGTCAGATCTTGTCAGGCCATATATGACAAGGCAGCTCTTTCAGGCAGTAAAGTGCAATAATGTTCTGCAATTCCTCATATCCGCCTCTAATCTTAGCTAATGAAATTGCCATCTAACACCATGTTTGAAGAGGACTCCAGGATGAGACAGTCCGTAATTGCTAGAAGAGTGACGCTATCCCCAGAGTCCCATCCATCATCTAATGTAGTTATTGCTCCGGCAGAGAAGAAACCAATTTCCTAGTTTCATTGCTTTTTTTTCATATCATTACATTTTAAAAAATAAATAAATAATCTAAATAGATACATTTGGAGCTACCTTCTCTCTGCTGCACCTTTAAAAGGGACTATGAAACTTCTATATATTGCCACTCACTTTGAGTGAAATTGTATAAGACTTGTTTTTATAGATACCCTGTCCAAATTAAATGATCATAACATTGCCTACATCTCATATTTAAGATTAAATTCTTCCTATCTTAACTTAATGATTAAAAATATGATGAAATCACTCCTTTCATACAGCACTGCAGCAATATTAACTAAAAGTTCAAAGTTACTTTTGCGTTCTCAAGTTTCACCACAAAGTATGTAGAACTTGAAGACAGCTCTCTAACTTTGGGAATGAAAAATTGAGCTGATCTCGGTTGTCCTGTGATTAAGTGCAAAAGTAGATCCAAAGCTAAGTGAGCCATGCTTTTAACCCAGCCTTCTGTATTTTAGTGCCTGGGGTCAGGAGATAAGTAAACAGTTACTTTACGCACAATTATACATGTAGGTTTTTAAATTTGGCTTTTGAGCAAAGCCGAATCCTAGCGATTTATGCCCCATGAGAGAATATAAGAGGAGGAAAAAAGAGCCGACTATTGGCTACACATGTGTCTTTACACCAAATGCTTGTAGCTGTTTTAAAAGCATTCTGAACTCATTTTGCGGATATCGTAAGGCAAATGATAAATTTGTACTGCTGTCAAAGGGAGCTTTATGCTGAGTGGTTCCCTATGGGATCAAGCAGGAATGCCATAAATACAGTCATGATTGGTGCTGTTTAAGTGCATGCCACATACACATGACATCATTAAGGTGCAACAGGAAATAGCTCTCTTTGTAGTTGCTATCATTCTGGTGTCTTACAGCCCATATGAAGTAACAAGTAAGATCAATGTGGAGAGATGGAGATTGAACATGCACTTTCAGACTGCACTGTTCACCTGCACTTCCTTGAAATGTATTAATATTCATAGAACCTATACTGTGTCTAATGTTTCTGAACATTCTCCAAAATATCTTTGGCATTCATATACAACAGAGTTGCTGGTTGCCAAAGACCGATTTTTACTAATGTGCACATATTTTCCTGTTATGTCCAAATGTAATGGTGCATGCATTCATTTATTCGGTTAGCACACAACCACTGAGAATTTCTTTGTGCTGCCCTACTTGGAACAAGCACTGTAACACCATTTGCCATCCAATGCTTATCCAACTAATAAGCTTCCACGTGTGATCTTCAGCATGTGCTCTGTCCATAAATAGATCAATAAGCGATTTGCATTCCTCTGGGCTCCAAATGGTAATGGCAAGACACCCCTTCCCCTACACCCACCCCTTTGTCCTATTGTACTTTAAGAGATTATCTAAACTTGAGCTATGCCATTAAATTACATGGTGTAAAAATGAGATCCTTTGAGCTTCAGATCACTGAATGAGGCTTGAGTGTCACGGGGGTCCAGTGCCACAGCGGTGCCCTGTAATCCATCCCAGGCTCAAAGAACTAAACCTCAGACTTCTACTGTACCTGCCAGCTGAATGCTTTACAATGTTTGAAAGTTAAAAAGCATAAAATTCCAGAGGAGCCTCTCTCTAAGGCTCTAACCATCCATTATAACATCAGAGCTCTCTGATGTAAACAAGCATGAAGGTCTCTGGAGGGAAGTCAGCTTTTACAGCATGCACAATTACGGCTCTGCCAGTGACCCAGGCAGAGAGATAGACCACTGCTGTTCCCTTGATGTCTAATAACTGTATACTGTATACTTCCAATTGTGATGCATATTGGTTTACGCAAATTCAACTGCACACACTGAGAGACAGAGCATCTTATACGCTTTATACTCTGGTGTTAAAATACAGTACAGAAGCAATAAAAGAGGCAGAAAAGGTTGTAAACACTGTAAGGACACTGAGTACATTGTTTTACATTATGGTAAAAAAGTGTTTTTAAATTACTTGTAATTTATAATACTTCTTTTATGTTGACATTATTTAAGCTTACATCTACATGGGATTTTCTCTCTGTGCAATAGTTTATGTATGTATTATTCATATGTGTAAGTAAGTGCAAATAACAAATGTGACACTACAGAATTATTATCTGTGATATCTTTAAAAAATAATGGTAATTAATAATGCCATGTCTAAGTACTCTAAATACTATAGTTGATGTCCAAAATATTACCAGGTATTATTTAATTACTTTTCAATTCTAACTACTGAAATTTTCAATTTGTACATAAAACTGCACATTCATTAATTAATATTTAGGTCATTGTTTCACTGTACCACCAAGTACTATGTTACTTATGTAGTTTTTATGTATTTTTTGCCGTATCTGTAAAGTATGTAGCAGCCTATATATTCTCCTTTCAATACACAGACCTATTGTGTGTGTGTTTTTAATCATTAAATATTATTTATTTCCCATTCTGTACAATAAAATGCTGATATCTTTTATGTGCTGTCAGGAGTAGAAAATATTTCTTGTACTTCATTACTCATACTTAACATTATATTTACATATAAACAGTACAGTAATAATTATATAATATAGCAATAGCAAAAATAGTATTATACAGTACAGTATATTTATTGGAATTGAATACTCACTTAATAGCAGTAAATACACAGATCAGCCTTTACATTTAAACGACTAAACCACTGACTGGTGAAGTGAATGGCATTGATTGTGTTCTTACTGTGAGCCCTGTCAAAGGTTGAATATATCAGGCAGTAAATTGTGATAGCTAGATAACTGGGTCAGAGCATCTCCATAACAGCATGTCTTGTGGGGTGTTTTCTGAATTCAGTGGTTACTACCATACCAAAAGTGGTCCAACGAAGAACAACTGATGAACTCACAACAGGGATGGAGTTTTTTGGGGTCTAGATTCTAAAGCCTTGGTGCCAGACACCACAGCACATCTTCAAAGTCTTCAGAGTCTTATGGAATCCATGCCTCAGTAAGTCAGAACTGTTTTGACAGCTGTTGGTTGTGGCTGATCGGTGTCGCTTTACTCATAATTTATTTAATTATCTTCTCATATTTTGTAACTTTTTGCCATCTTTTGTAACTTTCATGCAACACAATGTAATTGACACTATAGTTATCTATTTGTATCTGACTTGTGAGTAAGACCCCCTGGTTTTAGTAAAATGTTTATCTAATTCGCTAACATTAACAGGCTATATTTAACTATATTAGCCTGTTATTCTAGTAGCTAACACAAATCAAATTTTAGCCAAACATAAATATTGGTTATTTACATGATACGAAAATAATAATCTAACAATATAAGTAATAAAGGTGACTCTTCATATAAATGCATGGCATTACCTTAAATATCCTGGTTCAAAATGTTTAGTTTTCTCTGTATTTTCTGCATCCCTGCTTGTTAATAAATATGCTAAAAAACCCGCCAGGAGCATTTAACCAGCAACCTCTGTTTAATCAATGATCACATCCTTTTGTTGTTGGTGTTGTTCAGATGAAATATAATTGAATCCTTGAACAGTTTTCTTTCAGTGCTTGAAACAGATTTCTAGTCTTCATTTAAGGCACAGGACAAAAATGTGTGTAATGATGTTGAAGACATTTTATCAAGCACTAATCAGAGTAAAGCTGTTGTGGTGTTAGAGTCACTGGACTTTGATTGTGTTTGATGTATAATTATTGCCATGGAGTACAAACACCATCATGTTCCAACTATTGCACACCATTTCTAAAGACAGCAAGATAAGTCTTCATCAATCCCAATCATCTATCTGAAACCGAACCCTGAGAATTTTTCTCTTGGCTTGGCAGAAAGCATAACCTCATACAGAAAAGGCAGAAAAAGATACTTTGGTCACTGGATTAATTCTTGTCAGAATGTCTGTGATGGCTTACTCCATATGCACTAGATCACTCTTCCTGTATTTTCCGCTTTATGTGTTCAGAAATTTTGTTGACTCACACAGCCGGTTCTGGGTCATGGGTCAAGGTGCTCTCGATCACAGAACATGTTACTCCATTGTTGTGGAATGCTACATCATCGTTTCATTCATTTTCCCATCATCATCATCCTAAAATCATTACAGTGTCAATCTATTTATCATTTAGTCTTCTAATTCAGATGACTTTGGGCAATATGGAATACGACAAAGTGAAAAGAGCCACATAGCCACATGAAACAAAGTCTGAAAACTTGATCATAAGGCAGCCTAATCCTTTAAAAATACAAACTGATAATAGTGTACATTGGTTTCCGTGTTGTTGTTTTTTTTTTTTTTTTTTTACATAGACTTTCTTGAGGAGGGATGGAGGTCTTGGCAAATAACGAACTTCATTAGTATGTCTAATCAAAGCTGATCAAAAAAGTTTTCTGAAGTTTGTGCATATGGCAACAGTTCAGTTCATTTCCTCTCTGGTTTAAAGAGAATATTGATTCTGTCAAGAAACAGAGCTCTTTTTCCTGTTCATGAAGGAATTTTCTGAAAATGCTGCTGTTGGATGGTAAACCGCATGCTTGATTTTCTTCTGATCTGCTCCTGATGAAATCTTGTAAAGTCCAGACTATGTAAAATCTTACCTTTACTGTAAATACAGCATTATAAGGTAGAGACAGAAGGTACGGTATATAACAGTCTAAGCAAGCAACAAGCCACTCATGTCACTTGTAGTTTTACATGAGTGGGCATGCATTATCCAGTATATATTTAGCTACAATAAGAAATTGTAGTGGCCAAAAGGCAAGTTCTTTAAAAGTTAACGTTAGCAAACTGTTGTTTGAGTTATATGTTGTATGCACTAGGCTTTGTACCAGCCTCACTGGCAGAAGAATGTAAAAGTACTAGCTAAGTGCCAGAAAATCTGTAACACGAGTCTAATATGTGGTAGATCGAATGCTAAGACCCAAAACTCAGATAAGTGTTAACCATAATTTGGCATGTCTAGATGTGTGTGTTGGTGCATTGTCCTGTTGGAAGAGACCAAACCCATCAGAATGAATGTAAGACATAAATGGGTAGTCTATTGGCTGATTTATGTTATAAGTAGAATGTTTGATTACATTAAAAAAAACTTCTGAATAATGAAAAAAAAACTTTAACAGGTAATAATTCTAACCTTAATGGTTATTTATTGCTCGGTGGATAGTTTCTGTATTCTAACAATGCTACTTCAATCATGGCCATGCTTCCTGTATCATTCCAGCTGAACTGGAACTGGCCACTGATGGATGGCTGGGTTAGGGCCAGATTTCTGAATAGGAATGGCTGCCCAGCCCTGGGATACAATCCCAAAATGCTTTGTGAAGCAGTCACAGCTGCCATGTCAGTCACCTGAGAGCATTCTCACTTCTTCCGTCAGACAAGTGGTGACTGAATTCTGAACATTGAACCTGACAAATTGATTTGGATTTGCTTCTGACAATCTCACTCATGCATTCCGATTGTGCTCATCACTGAGGTAAATTAGACAAAACAGAAAAAGAGGCAGTTAATGGGGTGTTCAGAGAAATCTACCCCACCACACACACACACACACACAGTTTTCCACTTCAACTAAATAGTTGATCAGCCATGCTGTTAAACCATGGCAACACAACCAATACAATGTTTGGATAAGTAATAGGACTTTTTTAAAATAAAAAAAAAAAAGAAAAGAAATGCCTTCGTAGGTCAGCATATGAAATATTATATTATATTATTATCTTAAGCAGTTATCTTAATACCCTGGACAGTCACCAGTCCATCACAGGGCAGACACACGCACTCTCATGGGCAATTTATAATAATTAAATCGAGGCCCTTTTTGCTGTGAGGCAACCGAGATACCCTCTGTGATACCCTACATAGATAGATAGACAGACAGACGCCATTGTCCTGATAGTTTGTACTTGGTACACATTAATGCCAAGACCCCAGGCTTCCCAGTAGAACATCATGCCCAGAGCACCACACTGCCTCTTTCAACATCTTGTTGCCAGGTCACCCTCTTCCATGGGTCTATAGTGTACTTATGATGCTCATGTACCCATTGTTGATGCCTTCAGTGGTGGACAGAAGTCAGCGTGGGCACTCTGGCCAGTCTGCGGTAAAGCAGCCCTACAGTCAGCAAGATGTGATTCTATGGGATCAGACCAGATGGGCTAGAATTTGCTTCAAAGGCACATTTGTGAGGCTCATGCACCTTTAACCCTGAGACCGGTTCACTGGTACGACATTTAGTAGAACTTAACCACTGCATACTTGAAACACTGCACATTTGCTTTTTGGTGGGGATGCTCTGACCCAGCCTCCTAGCCATCACAATTTGACCCTTGTCACAGTCACTAAGATCCTTATACTTGTCCATTTTTACTGTTTACATATCAACAGCTACTAATATGTCTAATATGTCCCACTCTTCGATAGATGCCATTGTAACAAGATGTTATTCACATATGATCATGACACTCTTGGAGACAGCCAAAGGAATTTGATGTCTCATGCGCTTGTTTATTTGAATTATTAAGCTTGTATACGGCATCACAGTTTGACTTGATGAGTTTTTTTACCGGAATAAGCTCCTATGCATCAGTGGCTTGACACTGCAAAATATTCTGAAGGCCTTTGGAAATTCAGGAGACAATGAGCTGTCCTTCCACAACAAACAGACGCCGAGGTAAAGAGCCAGTGACTTCAGAGATGTGGCTTTCAACCTGCACTCCAAAGCATATTTCTTTCCAATGTATGCTCACCAGAGAAGACACCACCAGCTGCCCCACTAAACAAGCCAAAACACTCACCCACTGCTATAGAACCATCAATGACACATACCAGGCTACCTCTTGTGCACCACTTGGAAACTCTGACCATTCTTTCGTCCATCTCATCCCCTCATATTGGCAAAAGCTTACAGCCAAAAAGCTTGAGGTGAAATAACTGAGAACGTGGTCTCCAAATACTATAGAGGTTTTGAGGAAATGTCTGGACCAACTTCTTCAAATCTGCTAATAACACCAGTCACCTTTATCTGCTTTTATTAAGAGACTTACATCCCATTAACTGCCCTCTATATGTACTATAATAACAAACTCTGGTGTTTCAGTGAGCTTAGGAAACTGCACACTACTAAGGAAGAGGCTTACAGTAGTGGTGACTATGATGCATATTAAAAGAGCATAGTATGCACTGATCAAATCAGTCAAAACTGCCAAACCCAATGAAAGTGTGTCTAATACACACTGCCTGCAGCCCCTTTACAACTCAGCCCTATCTGCTCTCATCTCAACAACACCAATGGCCCCCTCTTCACCATCTTCTGTCTCCATCACTGCATAGCAGCTCAGCTGTGTCTTCAGGAAACTGCAGATTAGAAACTGACATTTTCAGTCAGCCTCGGACTGGCTCATTTGCACCTGTGTGTTTGAAAACCTCTGTGATCATACCAGTTCTGAATGATGGTAGACACGTTTCCCTAACCTATAGCCAGGAAGTGTTTTGAAAGACTTTGATTCTACAATTTGCGTAGAGCCAACAGCTCTGTAGATGTTGCTGAAAAAGAAACCACATTTCTGATCCCCTCTGCCTGTGCACCGGTGCTCCAGAGGTCTGTGTGCTTTCTCCCAGATGACACCCACAACTGCACTCCGTGAAACTGACCCTGATAAACATATTAAGTATCACAGATGACACTATCCTGGTTGGTCTCATCTCAAACACCAACTTACTGAGAGAAATTAACACAGCTGGTGTCATGGTGCTGAGCCAACAACCTGGAAGTAAACACACAAAAACAGTGGATGTGATCCTTGATTTCAGAAAAAAAATAAAATAAATAAATACAATAAAATAAAATAAAATAAAATAAAACACTGCCTCCCCTGGAAATACACTGCTAGTCAGCAGAGAGTCTTATGTATTTGTAGGAAATCTTTTGTATTTCCTGTGACAACTCAAGAAATTTGGGCTGCCTCAAGCAAATCTAGTATGCGACACAATGTAGTGCGTCTGAATACCTAGTATGTAACAGGTAGTATGTGAAAGGTTCCCGGATGTCCTACTAGGTTGGGAGAGATTTTCTA
>JAOVVF010000036.1:19367242-19393044 GCA_028565595.1 Duopalatinus emarginatus | reverse complement strand
AGCGCACGACAAGCCTCAACATGAACTATGGGTGAATCGCAGGGCCAAATTAGAATTTGCGTTAACGGCACTATTTTCTTAATCGCGATAATTTGAGATTGCATTAATGTGTTATTATCGCATTAACTTCGACAGCCCTACTAAAAACCTATAGCTTACTAAATGTCTGGAGCTTGGACTCCAATTCCCAGAATCCACAATGATGTAAGATGGCTGCACAGAGGACCAGAACTTCACTTCCCAATATAACATAACTTCCCAATATAACATAACTTCTTACCAATCCCAGTGATACTGGTGAAATTACATGGTAATGAAATGGTGATTAATTACATTGTCTTAAAAGTTTGTAAAACTCAACATTTTCCTAGACATTTTACTACAAAGATCTTATTTGACTTTGATTATGCTTCACTTTTAAAATGTAACTTCAACTTTATTTCAAACCATCTTCTGAGTCCTATTAACAGAGAATAATTTTTGTATAATTTCTGTCCATTTCTACATTTTCAACTATAGACCATACTAAATGGCATGGGTGGTGATTGCAGAACTGTACTGGGGTTGGCTCTAAGGACTCTACATTTTGGCTTCTTTTGCTTTGTAGTAGACAGAAAAAAACGTAAAAAAGTTGAAGAGTACTGAAAAGCTAGCAATCGTGTTTGCATGCAACCCCTAGACTTCAGAGTTGCAGGATCAGGGTGCAAACCACAGAGTAATGTGTGCTTTAAGTCTTTCTACAGATGGATCTGAAGAAGTGACATTTTATAGTAGCTCATAGAAGAAAACAAGTGCCTTGGCAATTTCTGAGGATTTGGGATGAGCATGTTGAGAACAGGAGAGAGAATTGGGATAAAATAAAAGTTTATTCTGATGAGTGTGGTACGGAGGAAAGGAATTAAGATTAACAGGAATAGACAGTTCAAGAAGTGTGCTGTGGCTATAGACATTTGGAACATTTGTGATCCCTGAAAGAGAGCGAAAGAGAGAGATTCAGTGAAGGAATCAATGGCCCCTGCAGGAGAAACTAAGTGTGTCTAAGCAGCTAAGTGTCTGCAATCCTTGAGAGATGAAGGGACTGTGTACTCAACAGATTTATGGGTTGCGATCCTTGAGAGACAGAGGGGCTACAAGCATTGAGAGATGTCACTGCAAGCATTAAGAGATGGGGATAATTATGGAGACAGTGGTGTTGTGACCTAAAAGAGGCAGGGGGGCTGTGACCATATAGAGAAATTGGAAAGATGGAAGCTATGGAGAAGGCGGAGCTTCAGGCATGCTGTTTCCCCAAACTTCAGTTATTTCATAACTTCATTAAAACCAGATTCATAGTTCAGCCCTAAGGACAGGAAACACACTTGCTCACACACAAACACACACACATACACACACACTGTTTCCTGGAGACTTGGCAGACAGGAGAAAGTTTTGGATCATACGCTCTTTGTCCCTGTTTCTTTTCTCAGCACCTTATTAGCCCTGCAACCATCACGCAGAAGCACATTCAGTCACGATAGCAGCCTTTGGCCCAAAGCCATGCACTTTTGCAAAGTCTATGTATAACGTGTTAAAGTGTGCTTACCTCTTAATAATGTAAACCTGAGCCACAGAGGCTTAGAGGCTGTGCCAGATGGACACAGAAAGCACCATACAGTCTTTACTTTACCTCAGTCAGACCAATCAGTTCTTTTCCACACTTTGTGATGGAGTGGCTGGTTCTTCTCTCCCATTTCTCAGGTGTGTGATTAGTTCCTTGGACTAGCACAGATTGGTTTGGCAGCACTCCTGCATTTCTGAATTGGTGTATCTATAAGTTTTGATCCCCATGATGGTCTCTTCCTATATTTATAAACTTGCACATACATATATGTATATGTAACATAGCTACATACAGTAGGGTTTACATTCTGGATTCAACAACATACATTTATGAGTGTACATAAAAGCAATATTTTATTGGAACTATATAATTTCAAATACAGGCATGCTGCGTACAGATACTAACCACAAAACGCTACATACACATATACACATGGGCAACCCCTAACACCACCCCACCCACCCAACCCATGCTGTGTTTCGGAGTCTCCTGTTACTGGTTTAATGAGGAATTTGAGATAGTGTGGAGGCCTTGGGGCTAAGGCTGTCTCTACACATGATCAGGCGCAACTAATACAGTGCACAACTGTGCATTAGGAGTGCTGTGGTCCTCATGCATAACACTGCCAAAACAGGTGCTCTCTCTCTCTCTCTCTCTCTCTCACTCTCTCTCTCTGGCCTACCAGATGTCCCACAGTGCCACTATGGCAAGAGTTCTGTCATTTCTGTTTCTCCTGCAGGGGAACAAAGTGTGAAACCCAGCCAAGGTGGTCCAACATAGGTTTTGTGCAGATATAGTTGTGTGTGCAGCGGGATGCTTTAGGTTTTATTTTTTATTTATGCATGGTACAGCAATTGAGCTATCATTGTGCTTTTTCAAAATTGAAGGCAGAGGTGCCATGTTGCATGGGCCTAGGGGCAGCTGGGTGTTAAGTGCAGTGCTTAAAGGCATAACGATTTGATAATGGTTTTAAGCAGTACTTAGTAGCAGTCAAGTCATATTTCAGTCAAATTTGTCATATTTATTAAGCAGGATGGCCTCTCAGCTCTCAATATTTTGCCAAGTACATATCAAATGAACAAGAAACTAATGCAAATAGATTAAATACTATGCAACACTCAAATCAAATAGTGGAAATTATGAATGTTGAAATGTTGTTTAGTACAAACCATGTACTAGAACGGATCATATATTAAAAACATATTAAAAGCCTATATGTCTTTGCTTAAACAGTCTCCTGGAATCTGGCATGGGCATCTTCTCTCAGATGTTTGAAAAAAGAAAAACACATTCACATACCTTTTCATATATAAACCATTCGCCCAGCTTAACATCTTTGCCCATGATACCTCCAAGCTGACAAACCTTGTTTTTCTTCCTGTTCATAGAAAATAGCCTGTCATTTTCTCCTTTCTTGTGTAAACCACGCTAACCAGCCCATTGGCTGGCCCATTTTTTGCTAAGGCTATTGTGTGAAGTCCATTGTGAGCCATTTGCTCCAACTGTATAAATAGTAGCAAGTATTACCGGTCTGGTGAAAGTAAGGTTGTGGCATAACGCCAACCTCCGGAAATATGCTAGTGCCAAAAGGCACAGCTGACCCCACCCACCCGAAAACACACACACACACACACATTTGGATACATGGGCAAAATTCATCGGCATGCTTTTGTTCTCTGCAGATTCACAAGACGTATGTGTTTAATGATTTGCCTCGCATTGTGCCCTCGCTTCCTTTGAAGTATAACACATTTGTGAGTTAAATACGGAGATGTGCTCTGAGGATGACACGTTTCATTGTTCTAAAACAACTGCCAGACATCAACAGTAAATCTAGTGACGTGTTGTCCACTGAAAGGTTTTTTAAGCCTTATGGGTCATGCTTTGGTTTTGTAAGCCCTATGGGTCATGCATTGTTTTCATAATAATGCAGTGAGTACTAAACTAATAATCTGTTGTGCTTTGTTACTAATGAATAAAGGATGGTTTACTACTTGACTAGGTGATTCAAGCGTTATTAATAATTACTGAACTTCTCAGTGAGCCATGTATAGTTTGTAAGCCCAAATCCCTTAATACTAAAACTATAGCAAGGAAATTTCAACATCTGTTAAGGCCATCAACAAATAAGGTAAACTTGTAATGTAAAGTCCGAAATAAATTATCAGCATAATCTAACCGAAAGTCTAAATCTAGCCTGTTCATTAAACAATATAATAAATATGCATAAAAGTATAACCTTTGAAAAAGTTGGTTTAATCGCCCATACTAACAAGGTACAACTGATGTTTTTGAGCAAAGCATCTAACCCCTGTAACTGCTTATAACTGCATGGATACCTGTCTGGGCAAGTGTGATCACTGCCCCCTAGTGTGTGTTTAATAGTGTGTGTTTCACTGCGTGGATGGTTTAAATGCAGATGTCATAATGTATTAGTATTATATTGTTAGTTTGTGTGTACTTTGTTAATACATTTGTTTATTACTTTTTCTGATTTAGTTTACTCTGATTTAGTTTAGATTACAAAGGAATTCATTATTATTATTATTATTATTATTATTATTATTATTATTATTATTATTATTATTGTTGTTGTTGTTGTTATGCTGCTGCTACTACTACTTAATGATAAAATGCCAATTTATGTTACATGCACATTTTTTTTGTTCTCACTTTTGTTCTCATTTTCTTTGTTCTAAACACATCTCTGATAAAGAGTTGTAGGAAAGATACCTGCCACTTGGTATAAAGCCTACAAATCCTAGCGTGTAATGTTAACAGTGCTGCTAAATGATAATTGTTTTAACTGAATAAGACAAATGTAAAGTGAATGAGTAAAGTGTGAGTAAATGTAAAGTGTAGTTTATTTTGAAACATGGTTAAGTAAAACACCCAGGGTTAAGCAGAGTTGAGCCTTTTCTTGTTTGATTGTATATCACTTGAAAATTTTTAATGAATCTAAAAGAAAGTTTACATTTACATTTACGGCATTTGGCAGACGCCCTTATCCAGAGCGACTTACAAGGTTATTGGTATTACAGATAGGCCAGTATAGTGTTAGGGGTCTTGCCCAAGGACCCTTATTGGTATAGCACAGACTGGTTGCCTAGACCAGGAATCGAACCCAGGTCTCCAATGAAGTTACCACTGTACCACACCAACCAAGATCAACAGAGAACAGTATTATCACAAATAAATAAAATATACTGGATAAGACATTCAATAACCACGGAAGAAAAACAAACAGCGTAAGACAAATATAATAAAACGTAATACTATTTAGGAACAAAAAAAGAAAATGTCTGTATTTGTCAGTTTTTAAAAGTAAAAATGCATAAATGATTAATATTATGAATAGATTAAATAACTCTGAAGTAATTTATTTGATGCTAAAATTATTTGGAGTGTATTCAGGGTTTCACTGTGGACTCACTCAATAACACACATTAATTGAGTATAGGATGTACATACGAATCATAATAAGTGTGACTGATTTGGGGTTTTTTTTCTTATAAATGTATAATAAATGTATATTATTATTAGAAGTAGTAGTAGTAGTAGCAGCAGCAGTAGAAGATATAGTACTAGCAGCAGCACCAGTAATAGTAGTATTTGATGCCTTTTCCTTTTCTTTTTTATGCCAATACCATATGAGATTTTTGAAGTATATACAAGGCAGATGGATGATGCTTTCGAAGTCAGAATATAAGCTTTTACACGTAAGAGATAAAATGACAGCAAATTTTTGGATCCCGTTTCAATCTCAAATTCAGCCTCCATAATCCGGCAGCTGGGGAGTCTATCATCAAGGATATAAACACTGTATGATACCATGGCTACAGCAGACTTATGAGGAACAAGTACATGCACACACATGCACATGCAGACACACACACACAAATACATAAAGTATTCAAATAATATATAAAATAATAATAATTATTATTATAATAATAATAATAATAATAATAATAATAATAATAATAATAATAATAATAATAACAGTTATTATTATTATTATTATTATTATTATTATTATTATTATTATTAAATGAGAGATACGGCAACACAGCTTGACAGAAATTGAGGGCCAGATCAGAGTCTTTAAAGGTGATTTTTGGTGTTTCAGCCTGATGGCTGGCTGCCTCTTCAGGCACGGTAGTTTCCATTAATGTTTAAATGTAGTCAGGGTGTTGTAAAAATCAATGGCACCATTAAGTGTTACATTTACTTTTAATTATTAACAGACTTTTTTTTTACCTGACCTGCTTTTCTGCAAAGGGGTTATGAGTCTGACACAAACACACTGATTACACACATCTGTTCCCAGGCTTTTATTCATCCTACCTACCTACCTGCCTATATACATTATATATTATATATTGCCAAATACCAAAAATATTTTTTATTTTTATGTTTGCAAGGGGGGATAAAAAGAAGAATAAATATATTAGTATCATTACTAAAAGTAGTAGCAATAGCAGCAGCAGCAGTAATAGTAATACTTGATGCCTTTTCCGTTCCTTTCTTTTCTTTTTTTTTTTATACCATATGAGATTTTCATTTTAAATCGAACTGTTTTCTGGTGCAGAAATGAACAGCATAAACAAGCATTTAATGAAAGCGATAGAAAAAAATGGTTTACTTTTTGTGTTTGCAAGAGGGATTTAAAAGAAAACCTATTTTGATAAATTGCGGACATTTCAATGTTGTTCAGTTTTATACTGTTTTAGCATGTATGTATGTATGTGTATATACATGCATACATACATACATATACTAAAACAGTATAAAACTAAACAACATTAAAATGTCCTTAAGAAACCTTCTATGTCAATCTTTCTCCCTCTTCCACACACAACAACACAGGAAACAGCTAAATAACTAAATTACCCAGAGGTGTTAATGTGAGCACCTCGGCATCAGCTCTGCTTGAGTTCAACATGATAAACAGTATTGGAATGTGAAAGAAAAACACTAAAATGTCTGACATTAGGGTTTACAGGGGTTTACTGCTGTTAGCATGATATAAGCTTTTAATGTCACATGCAACTGAAAGCCAATAGTTGCAGCAATTAAACACACTTTAAATATGTCTGATTCAGCTATACCACATTAAAACTGCCACAGTTTAATATTCTATCTGTTACTTAGGCTTAAATTCAATGCAACAAAAATGAATAAGACAGAAAAGAAATTTTCTAAAAAGATTTTATTTTATCCAAGGTCTCTCTTATTGGACATATGTATTAATCATATATAGGAATCCATATCTGTATGATAGGAACTGGTGAGATGTTATCTTTGTGTCGACAGGTTAAATTGAATGGCATCTCAAAACAGACAACAAATGGTTCACCACACTAGTGTTACTGCTTAATAATCACATAAAAACACTTAATCTCCCTTTTTTGTCACCCTCTCTTATACAGAATCACTGATTTTAAAAGCAGCGGCTGCCATATATCTTAATAACGTATGGTTGTTAGGTGTCAGCAAACAAACCTAACTTTCTCACTTCCCCCAAACACTAGCACATCACTAAGCACAGTCTCAGCTTGTAAAAATGGGTTTGCAAAGGGAAACATTCCAATCTGTCAGATGAGCTGTCACACACGCACAGAGAGAGCGAGAGAGAGAGAGAGAGAGAGAGAGAGAGAGAGAGAGAGAATCCCTCCAACACTGCCACCTTCATGTTCAGTGAGTTGTAAACCATGGCATCCCCCCTGCAGAGACGGACTTGATCTTTCCCACACTGCTAAAACCCTGGATCATGCCAGTAAACATTTGTCATATTTTTACACTAACGTGTTTTTCTGAAAATGTTTAATAAGACCACATATGTGGTGCTCAAGTTCTTCTCATGAGGGTATAATGCATAAAACTCCAAACAACAAAGAAACCAACAATGTGTGATATGCAGCTCGGCCTATTTTAGTTTCTTTTCTTCCAAACAGTCTGCACTCCATAAAATGTCTATTGTTCAGAAATCTTCCGTAAGTAAGGATAGTTTTACCAGATTTAACTTTTCATGCAGAAAAATTAATTAATTAATTAAAATAATCAGCTATTACCGGAAGTACTTCTTTCAGGTAGCAACAGCTCAGCCCATACTATAAGACGGTTTAAGCTGAGGTCGCTAGGATAGGTTTCACATACATAGCATAACATATGCCAAACCTATTTTTACTGGCCTGAGCTACTCCCTGGACCAGTTCCAGAAGTGCTAAAGTAATTGGCTGCCCTCACACTCCTTCATGATCTTCAGAATGTGCTGGGAACATGAGAGGTGCGAGTGATGCAGTTGAATCATATGTGAGTAAAAAAAAGAGCTACAATTAGATTTGACTTGGCTCATCAAGTTTAATTCAGAAAGGGGTTAGTGAAGCCCTCTGGCCTCAATCATGCTCAATCATCTCTCTTCGCAATTTTTTAAATTATTTATTTATTTTGAGGTATGCGACAAAGGACATGCGGCATGAGTAACCCTTATGTAGCTGCCCCGTCCAGTCAAACCAACAACCCATTACACCAATTTCCAGATTTGCCCCAGTTGACCCCATTGAACTTTCTTGTATTTTTTAAGTCTTATTTATTTATTTATTATTATTACCTTTTTTAGAAAAACAGCAGGGGGTTGAATGGAGAGGTGTAATGTTTTGGGGGCGTGTGTATGTGTTTGTGTGTGTGGAGGGGGCGGGCATAGTTAAAGGACACACTCAGCTGCTAGATTAACTCATCAACACTGCATTGCCGGGTGTCAACAGAAATGTTTCACGCACAAGGAATGAATACCATTTGGAGGTCACAAGTAGCGGCCTCCTGAGTCCCTTAGCCCTTTAAAATGTTAGTGTCTGCTTTTCAAGAGCAAAGGTGTCAACCTGGAAGCTCTACCAGGAACTGTAACCCTGTAGCATACTGTGGCATTTGTTTGTATTCTTGATCAGAGGGAGAAGTGAGAAATTACTTGAAACGGTTTGTTATTGTTATATCAAGGTTTTTAAATTTATTTTACTAGATACCACTGCCACTGTATTTTTTTTTTTTTAATATTTAATATATTTACCAGTTTCTTCAGTAAAAACATGTTTAGCATATCTAACCTTATACCTCAGTTCATGAAACATGTAAATTGGAGACAGACTGTCTGTCTCAACCTAGTGTGCTCTCTACATAGACACATTTTATGTCATCCTACGCATACACCAGAGAAAAATGTCTCAATTCTCAGATGTCTCAAAATACTGCCAAAAAGCATTTATTATTCTGACCAACATACTGGCCAAATATTGAGGGAGTATTCAGTGCAGTGGTCTGGGCACTTTTTGGTACACTGAGAAAGATGTTAGCTAGCATGCTAACCTTAGCCCATTGGTTTGAATGGCCTGGGGCTAACTCTATTAGCTTAGTAAGCGAACCACTGTCTGACAAGAGCGTCTCAATAATCTGCCTACTTAGGGAGTGAGCAGGCAAAGTAGCTTACATGGTTTTGAAACAGACCCAGTATATACACATACAACAGTTAAATAATTACTGTTATAGGTTTAACAGAAAGCTATTATCCTATTATCAGTATGCCTCGAGTTCGAATACCGGTGATGCCACAGCCATCCATGGCCAGGAGTTCTAATGACCAAAACTGAATGAAAGATGTCTGAGTGGAAAGAGTGGCATCACTGACTCTCTGTAGTGTGTAACACTAGCCAATTCCAGGCATCTACGAGAACATTGGTATGGAACGCGGACAGGTAGCATGTTCCTGCAAGTTTGTGCAGCTGTCCTGTGATGTAGCATGAGCAGCAATTCCAAAAGATTATGGCTTTCTATGTCTCAGAGGAAAGATGTGTGGTGACTGTCATCTGATAGTGGTTAGCCAAAATGGCTAGTTAGTCTGAGGTCTCTAGTTTCACAGGATCAGCATCTCACTTGCTAAAAGTATTGAGAAGCAGTGATGAAAGGGTTGATCGTGAATGAAACGTAGCTATCGTGATAAGGGTGAGCAGGATAGTCAGTGAACAAACTAGGGTAAAAAGGAAAATAAGTATATATCAAGAAAAAATAGTTAGTCTGATATCTCTAGCAAATCTTATCTCTCTTATTCAAACATTTGAGGAGCAATGACGCTTGATTAAATTGGATGATCCAAGTTGAAGATTGAACAAGTTCTCTCCTCTATACTGGGGTCAAGCTGTTTCATGTGGTCCACCACATAGCTATTATAGAAATTGGAGTAAGACCCTGGCCTGTGCTCATCATCATAAAGCTATCATTGTGCTGGGTGAAATGAGTTTCATTCCTTCCTTGTTTGTTTTAGATTTGAGGGAGATCCAACATGTGGTCATACATAACCTCAATCTCTCAGTCTTAGGTGAACAATGGCTAAGCTTGAAGTGCTGGACATAGTGTGACCTTGTGACGGCATGAGCACTATCTGGTCATGAACACACAGCCCCAATTAGGCTTGTAATCACAGCTTGTCTAGCTAAACAAAGTGATGCTTAGAGGTATGAGACATCACCAGGGGGGAATTTACAACAGGAAAAACAGTTGCTCTGCAATCATATAGCAGCATTAAGAGAGCTGAACTTGTCACATAACAAGAATTGTATAAATTCATCTGATACGGTGCTACATTTTCAAGATGGTAACACAAGACTAGTCACCTTTGGTCTACTACTACCAGAGCCTCACAATGACCTGTAAGATTTTTCTGCAACTACCACTGCTTCAAGGTACTTGGGGCTATAGACAGATATGGCCTTGAGAATGCACATTTCATACTGTTGCCTTCAAAGGCCCCAAGCCTGACCTGCACTGACAGTGTTCTTAGTGTTGGGTTCCTGCTTCGTTCTTATACTAGCAGCAGGGGGCAAAGGGGTGAATAAGCAGTGAAGCCCTGTCAGCTCCAGCAGTGCAGGTCCCCAGGGCTGGCGCCAGCAGTACTCTGGCAGCCAGGGGCAAAAATAGACCTGACACAACCATTCCTGCAGTTGCTGGGGCAGGGCAAAGCGGCAGGAAAAGAAGTGGGATTAGGTTGCAGCGGCTGTCATCATTGCATGGTCATTACTTCTGGGCTAATTATCTGCGGCCATAAGTAAACACACAAGATATTATAGCGCAACATACAGTATGTTTGTACATGTAATTGCTGCAAATTGGATTAGGTCTAGGCCACAGGTGACTAAGAGAATGCCAAAAAAGCAAGTACAAGAATAAGGAATAGGTCTTGACTTAAGAAATAAATTGCCTATAGGCTATACAAAATAATAAAAAAAATATGATGCTACATAGTATGGTTCATGTTAATAAAAAAGCACTAATGTACTCATGAAGCAGGCATGCCACACTTACCATACCCACTAACTGAAAGCTAACCCCAGCTACCCAACCCCAGCTGGCAGAATTTCAGGCCTGCCGCCTCTTCCATAGCCATTCCAGAGTTTTGATCTCCAGTGACCACTCAGCTTGTCCAGTGACATAGACAAGCATGTTTGCTGTCTTCATCACCACTTAGACTCTGTGTTACCACAGGCATGCCTAGGCTAATGCTGGATACAATAATAATCATAAGGCAAGTCATGACATTGTCTAATTCCACTCTGCTGTCAATTATGACTCTGTGCTAGTGCACTATCTGTCAAGTCTAACTGAACATTAATGCTGTAATTGCCCTGGAGTTCACTTTTGATGTATCTGTTTAGAATGACCACCACTAATGTTCAGATATTCATATATGCACTTGAAATGTAATTATGGCATCCTCCGATAACGCTAAATTTAAAGACCTTGTTTGCATGCTAGCCTTTGTCATAAGACACTAATGTCAGATCTGAACTCAGGTATCAGACTAAATTTGAAATAAGTGACAGCATAGCTTTTAAGGAATGTCAACGAACAGCAGATTTAGCTATAGAACCACACTGTTATCCTTACAGTCAAAGTAACTTAATAGGTAATTAGTCTTATGAGAGCATGTGTGGACATCCGTATTTAGTGGAGCATAAGCTTCTATTAGCTAATTGAATTAGCTGCTCTGTTTTGGTTTTGAACTTGAGAAGAGGATGGGGTGGAGATGTGTTTATCTAGCATTACGCTTTGAGTGGAAAGCTTAAAGTATAATTATACCACACAGGACATTAATCCAGAACAACTTACATGTCCGCCAAAAGGTCTACTGTCACCCGAGCTCTGTCTTCCTGACATTAATTAACACAATATCCATGCTGTTAGATTAACCTCTGGCTTAATATAATTAAAGTGTGGATATTCAGGACAAGCTAAATGTGGACTGGAATGGAGTTTTGTGAGAGATGGTGCTATGAGAAATATGGAAATAGTAAATACAGAAGATTTAAAGCAAATAATTTTCTAGTACGAAGGATGGGGTTGGCATCACATCGAGCAAGCAGGATATATAAGCAGATTAAACAAAAAAACAAAACAAATATATTCTATAGTTTATTGATTTGTCTTCAGAAACCACTTTATCCTCATCTAGGTTGCCGTGAGTCTGGAGCCTACCCTAAAGGGAAAATTCAATTTAGCTTAGCCGTTTTCACTGTTTGTGGACAGTGGTCGAAAACCACAGGGAATCCACCAGTTGTCACTGGTCAGTTCTAAATGTTGAAAATCTGTCATTTTATTGGTACATGCTTTATAGGCCTAAGTGGAGCCCTAAATCTGTTCGTCCAGTGCATGTGCCTTATGTGCTCCAGGGAGCCCACCATCGAGAGCGAAGCATCATTAGCTTGACTGGTTGTTTGACCTCTTAGCGTGTTGACTTTATTGAGTAGTAAATTTAGGAATGGGGAGAAAACTGTGGTATTTGTTTAGTGAATGAGAGAGAGAGAGAGAGAGAGAGAGAGAGAGAGAGATGGGGAAGGACAGAGAGCGATTCATCCCTTCTTTCCATGGTGCTGCGAGGACATGTCTCCATTAACATAACTGCTGTGTCATGGCTTTGAACTTTAACCTTTTCCAACTGCTCTATCAAGCCATTCAGCCTTTAACCCTGACCTGAACTATGGTAGAATAGCGGTGAGAATGAAAATTTGTCGCTCATTATACCTTGGACATATTCCAGGAGCAAATAATTTTGTTACAGCTCAGTGAGGTTGATGAGAAATAATTGAACTACTGTAGGAATGGTGTAAAATGTTAATCTTAGATAAACGGTTGTACTGATCTCATTACAACAATTCATAATGCCTGGAGTACATATCCTGATTTGTACACCAGGCAGATGTTTTACTACAATTGAGCTGTTCATAGAAAATTGTCATAACCTGGACATTTCCACTTTTTTCATTTTAATTCATTGAACCTATTTCTTTTATTGCATTCTAATGTGAAAAATAAACACACTTACCTAATGTGAATCAGTCACCTCAGTCCAGCTGTCCAACTCATGAATCAATGGTAGACAAACAATTACAATACAGTACAAATACATGTCAGTACAGATATATCATGTTGGTTACTTGATGATTAATCTGAGTAAGAAGGTTGTCATGAGAACAATGTTACCAAATGTGCAGTGATAGTGTACAGGACATGGGCTGACTCGAAAGGCACGGCTTCTCTAAGCCTGAATAATGTGTGGAAACGGCCGAGCATTTGTTGTGCTGCCGGCCTGTGATTTGATAGACACTATCCGCTTACACAGACGAGCCTCTCTGTCGCTGAAGACATTTGCAACTGGTGCCAAGGCCCAATAAATCACCCAGTATCAAAGAGGGCATGTAACGCTTTCTGGATTTCAACATATGTGGAATCAGAAGCTGTCTGTCAGCAGGCTGAACCACTCAGGGGTGTACGGGGGTGGAGTTCTCCGGCCTGTTCGCACTCTAATGTGGACCATATGTGGGCAGTGTGGATAGTTCAGATGCACTAGGCACTACCTACTCCTTATCTGAGCTTTCTGAAGAGCAATCTTTTTTTTCGGGGAAGGATAGGTATGCTTCAATAAACAATTTCAATGCTTTACAAATTAAGTGTCTTTTTATCAACAGCTTATGTTGTTTAGAGCTTTTGTCAAAAAATAACATAAACTAAAACATAAGAAACATAAGAACTAAATATGAATTAACTTTGGAATTGTTATTTAATTTGTGTTACATGTCACATTTCGTATGATAATCTCATGATAGCAGCATACAAAAAGTAGACGATTCTGCACTGCTTGGATTTTGGACAATAGTGTTGAATGTAAACCTCAGTATAATTTCACTGTATGTTTTTAAGTAAATAACTATGTTCAAATGCTTCTTAGTACAATTGAAATGTGTTGTTACCATAAGGTTCAATGGGAAGATCAAGACTTTTTGTGTGTGTGTTCAGGACAAATTATATCCTTCTACCAAAAAGTCTGATATCATCCATAAAAAAAAAAAAAACATGCAAACCGTTGTTTATTTATGAACTATCAGAGTAAGTTGTTGAGACAGTTATTTGTATCTAGCAAGATGAACATTTAACCGTGTCTGGCAGTGTCATGCGGATCTATCAATCTTGGCGTTTAAGGCGACCCTTGCTGTCATCTGTGGTTTTAAGTTCCCTGAGCAACTGAACCTGGTATTTGGACCTATATATCTCTGCCCCTGACCCTCTTTCTGTCTCTCTCTCTCTCTCTCTCTCTCTCTCTCTTTCTCTCTTTCTTTCCCCTCTTGATGCCCTGCTGCTTTGTGTTTAAAGTTTGTGCTCCATCAAACGTCGAGCTTTGCTTCTTTTCCTCCCCACCAAGGTAGCAATCAAACTGCGCAGCCATACTAGAACAACTTTGTCTTCCAAAACACTTGCGTCAACCGGATAGGTTTCCATCTGTCTTGCATAGGGCAAAGCTTTTGCTGATGAGGGCCTTAAATGATTAATGTCCAACTAGCATTTTGTCTTCATTAATCCAACATTTTCCTCCCTCTGCGTTCCATATTCAGCGCAGCTTATATTCGGTTAGGATTGCACTACAGAGACAGTCCTAATTACAACGCTGAAATGATCAGTGACAGTGAAGCATTCTGTCACACAGAAAATGAACTGTTTCCTCCCAAAAATCATACTGAGAAACAGGCTTCTTTGCAATCTTTCTTAAGGACATATTATGTTTTCACATGCAGTTAGATTGAATTACATTTTATGCAAACTCTAATTCCAGTATCGATACAGCCTATATATTTTTTATTTTTCAGTGATAAAACTATAAGTGTAATCTAAATACTTAAATGACACTCGGAGTGAATACTTTATTACACAGAATTAACTGCAAGCCTTGGAGTGTTTTTGTAGTGTGGTAAACCCACAGCTGACCTTCATTCAGTGATATATCACTCTGGATCTTGGAACAGTGTAAACTCTGTGTGAGTAACAACCCTGGCTATAGTTGCAGAGTTAAGCTATACTGGAAAATTCTCTGCAACATTTATACCCACCCTCAATAACCTATGTATTCTCAAATTACTCCTAAGGCCTTGATATAGTAAGCCTGTATTTTCCAGTGAGTTGTAGCCTGTTTTGAAAGAAATCAGCAAATTGCCACTAAGGTGTTTATGGGGTCATCGATAGTGGAATGAGTTATCATGTATGTATGTATGTGTGTATGTATGTATGTATGTATGTATGAGGTAATGTATTTATATATTTACGTATGTATGTATTTATGTATGTATGTGTGTATGTATGGGGTAATGTAAGTATGTATTTACGTATGTGTGTATGTATGTATGCATGTGTGTATGTATGTATGTATGTATGTATGAGGTAATGTATTTATATATTTATGTATGTATGTATGTATGTATATATGAGGCTAAATTTTGAGGCATACTACACAACAGATTGAGCGAAAAGGTGAGTCTCTGAAATATTTACATGAATTCCAGAGTTTAATATCTTTTAGTGTGTTCCCTTTTTGCCTTAATGTCAGTGTGTATTTGGTCTAGCATAAACTCCACAATTTTAAGTCGGACAAAAAACGATTTTAGATTAAGTCCATGAGACAGAAGAGATTAGACATGAGGAAAATCTGACTTTTTGTTTAAGGCATGTCAGCTCCAAGGTTCAGCATGGTCAATATCACACAGTTGCTTGCATTTAAACAGGAAGCTAAATAGTAATTTAAATAGTAATATATAATATTTAAGATATTTACTTTCTTTTAATATTAAAAAAAATTGAACTTTCTGTTTATTTCCAATTGTGAATAAAAATAATAATAATGTTGTCTTAATGTTGTCTTAGACTTTTAGACCTGACAGTATATATATGTATGTATTCATTCATTCATATGCAATACTTAATTTTAACAACAAGCTGTTGTCTTTATCATAAGCAAACACCGATCTATAGTATAAGGTAAACAGAATAAAGTTTAGATTTCCAGCACATGGACTATTGCTGCTTGTCATTGTAGATTATGCAGTCTGCTGCATTGAAATGGCAGATCTGCTTTGTCGCTGCAAATCCACTTATACTGTCACACAATTTCTGTTTTATTAAGGTTTATTAAAAAAAACAGACCTGTTTATGAGATGAACTCATTGATAAATAGCAGTGATCTTAAATAATTCATATATAATAATATGAAGTTGAACAGGATCCTGACATGAATTTGTTTAAAATAAATGATTTTTTTTTTTTTTTTTTTTTTTTAATAGAGAGTTTACACATCAGTGAACTGGGAAGTGTTTAATTCTGTCATTAAGGTATGAAAATTAATATTTCCTCATATGTGCTGGTGTGTGTGCGCAGGCCTAGTTTCAATATATTTAACATGGCAACACATCATAATAAAGCTTTGCTAACTTATAACTATGACTGTCTCCTTGTTATTTTGCAAGAATGTTCAACTGAAGCTCCTTTGCTGAACTGATGTCCTCCACCCTGGTCAAGGTGACAGAGACGTGTGGTCATCGATCCCTGTCTCACTTCTTCTCTATTATCAAATGTAACATCATTATCTCTTGACCTTCGGCCACTACTGACGGACACAGGCGACAGTCATGCTTACACAAGCGGAATGAGTTAGAATAGGTCATCATTATCAAATTATCCCTCCCTGCCCATAACTAGAGAATTTATCAAAAGCTTGCATTGTTCTCTCATCTTCGTCCTAATGCCATTTATTCATGGACACATTACCAAATATTGTGCTTGATGGATTGAAACAATTTTGAATGTCTAGAGTTTGTGCTGTTGTATAATATTTTACAGTTTAATAGCCATTTCTTACTGCAGAGGGCAGTGTAGAAACCAGGTAATGAAATAATAAAATAAACACGCCTATGCCTATCACAATGCAACTGCACTGAATTATCAGATTGATTAACTCTTCTGTTGTCCACAGCTTAGTGACAATACAGTTCTATTCCTTAGAGAGCACATTACAAGATAACATGTCAACCTCTCCAGTGCCGTCTCTCTCCATCACACACACACACACACACAGAGAGAGAGAGAGAGAGAGAGAGAGAGAGAGAGAGAGCTCCCAGAGTGAGACATCTTTGTGAAGGGTGAAGCGCTCTGGGCTGTAATTCCCAGAAGGCCAGCACGATTGAGATTTGGGTTATTGGTGCTCTTCTCCACTTCATGTAAATGACTGCTGCTGTAATTGAAAAGGGAAATCTCAGGCATGTTTTTCCAGTTAATCCATTTAAGATCATTATGGGAATCGCCAATTGGCTTGACCCAGCTGCAGCGGGATGGGCAACAATAGCCCCCCTCTCAGGAGTGTGTCGATTCACAGCCCCACCAGGCCAGAGGTTAATGAATGATTATTTCTCACTTTGTAGCACAATGAGTTGCAGGCATTCAGAGGGTAATCGTAACTCCCTCAGGGGAAAAGAACTCTAGCAAAAAAAAAAAAAAAAAAAAAAAAAAAAAACCAGGCAGAAAAGTAAATTACCTACACAGGCTTAAGCTGATATGTAAAAAATACTGTATATATGAGAAATTACAAAGATTTTTTTCTTCCTAAGCAATAAAGTAAAGCATGTGCAATGTCTCTATTATGTGTAACATATACATGCAACTATGAAGTAACCACTGTGTATGCATGTCAGCAAAACGCTATAATAGGACATCATATGTAAAAACCTACAGTACACAAACACACATACTAGAGATGCAACTGAATAAAAATACAGATTTAACACATGTTCTAAACATCTTCTTCTTCTTCTTCTTCTTCATATATATTTTAGTGTCTCCAGTGATAAAGTGGTAGAGTTCATAGTCAAAATAAGAACAGACCCATTTAAGGTTCAAATCTGAATACAGACATGGGTATCTGAAGCAATATACATATAGATACAGATACATATACAAAGAGTGGTGTTCAATTACATGCCGTACAAATCTAATCTAATCCAATCTAATCTAATCCAATCTAATCTAATCTAATGAAATCTAATGTAATCTAATCTAAACAACAATTTTAACAATAAAATTGAAAATGTATTAAAAAAATGGGTGTATGGGTTAAGAGTCCCCTCCCTTTTTTTTTTCTTTTGCAATATGCCCCCCCCCCCCAAATTCCCACTCAGCAGCAACCTTTGTAAAGGTTGTAAAGGCAAGTACAGTCTACTTTACATTTTTTTTAGCTGCTGCTGATGCAGCATTGCACACATGAAGGAACGTGCTATCTTTCCTTATTCTGCATAGATGAGCTCACAAACACAATTGCATATATTCACTGTGATTGCTGGATTAGTTTGACAAATGTCATTTTACTCTGTATCAGTTATAACTATTCATGAATTGTCTACTTATCCTGAAAATGACTTGATAGATAATATTATTATTATTGTTGTTGTTGTTGTTGTTGTTATTATTATTATTATTATTATTATTATTATTATTATTATTATTATTATTATTATTATTATTAAACTAATCTGGATTCATTTACTTGTAATTTCACAGTACCATTAAAGTAGACAATAATTATTAATGGTATCTTTTAGGTCACTTGTTGTATATTTGTTGTAACATGGTGACACAGAAAATCTTGCTCTGTAACTTATGCATTAAAAAATAGCGATGAGTGGAGTGCCATGTCTGAATGCCATATTAATGGCATATTGATTTGCTATATTAATGTAGCTTTGCCTGAGACAAATCAGATATTTTGATTTTATTTTGGCAAATGGGGTACAATGGTCTGGCCATAAGTTAAATTGGGCTAAATTAAACCCTTAACATAGAAACAGATTGATTCAAAAATTCCTTTTATCACAGTTCCAAGATATCAATCTTAAGAACTTTGTTTAATAGCACATAGCATTATGTTTCCCACATTGTTGGACCACAAAAAAAAGAAGAAGAGCTTCTACATTTGCTAAATTCTCAGTTCACCCCTGTGTATAATGCAACGCAACAAATTATACATTTTTGGCCATGGAACGGCTGTCAAATTACAGATTAGGCCACATTTTAGCTGGGTTATAATATTACAGAAATAGCACAGCTAGATAAATATTAGGTAAGTGCCTTGATGATATTGGCAATTACACACATCAGAAAGAAAGGCCTTTCTGGAAAACCACAGGTTCATATGAATGCAATTACCCTCAACCTTTTACACATGTGATTATCTGAGAGAAAATGTCCTGATACAACATAAGCCAAAATTAAAGTTGATACACATGTGTATTTAAAGGATGAAAAAGATACTGGGATCCATTTGTAAAAAATGAAAACATTGTCAATAGTGACATTATAATTGCATGTGTACCAATACACAGGCATTATACATATAACAGATACTGTATAAAATGGGATCACAAAGATTCACCTATTACTAAGGACAGAAACATTTAGTTTTGCTGTAATGCTGACTGGACATTTGTGCTGCTGCTTCTGTAGTTTTGCTGTTATGATGATATTAATGTGAGTTTCTGAGAGAGGGAGGCATCCGTGATTCACATCAAGAGACTAGGAAGTCCACGTTCAAGAAGTCTCTCAGAAATACGCGTCTGAAATAACATATCAACATTGTCTTAGTGTCCCATTGTGGAAAGCTGAATGACAAATCTCTTCCGAGGTTATTGTGTGCCACATGTACATGGCTACAATAGTAAAAAAAAAAAAAAAAAAAAGAATAAAATAACGAGAAGTACTGTGTCCCAGACCATTGTTGTGCAGCGCTGTGTTTGATGTCAGAGTGACTTCCTGGTCAATTCCTGTATGAGCCATTTGTTTGTGTCAACTTTTACTCTAAATCACTTATCACATCAAAGAGGGTTGGACCTGCAACAATGAGTACTGCACCACTGTGATGAATGACACGGATGCAGACTTTTCCAATCCTTTCCTCCCTTCTAATGCATACTAGTGAATTCAGATTTACGTCCACCAAAAATACTAACTGTAAACACAGACTGGGTGTGTGTTTATATGCTGCTAATAATACGCTTTAGCCCAAAGGTTTCCTAAATTATATAATGTAGCTAGATAGGTAAGTAGATAGGTAGAAAGACAGACAGACAGACAGAGAGACAGATAGGCAGGCAGGCAGACAGACAGACATACAGTCAGTCAGACAGACAGACAGACAGACATACAGTCAGTCAGACAGACATACAGACAGACAGACAGACAGACAGACAGACAGATAGATAGATAGATAGATAGATAGATAGATAGATAGATAGATAGATAGATACTGTAGATAGACAGATCTGTTCAAAACCTCTTCCCTGTCACACACTCTGTTAAGCATTTATTGATTTACTGATCTGTTTTTCTCACCTAACATTTTTTTTTTCCAACCTTTCCAACCTATTGCTTTTCTTCATCCACTTTCCACAGTAGGCTCTCCTGAAAGAAAAGTCCATTTATTGGCTTAACACTGCAAGTGTTATAATGCTAAGCCAAAATCTGAGGCATGAATTCCACTGGCCTGCAAAAATGTTGAACGGTTGCCAATCTATACAGAAACCATTCTGTCTGGACAGCGTACAGAACCTCCATCTGTTGTAGTTACTTCCTAGATAGATATTCTGCCCTTGTTTAGGATAGTCCAGATTTGGGGTATCCGAAGGTGTTTTATAACGTGCAAAATCAATACAGAAATATACAGCTGCATGTAAGCAAAAAAAAAAAAAAATTTTAAATAAGATAAATACATTTCGAGGCACAAGTAATGGGTTAATTTATGCTGACATTACTAATGGATAGAACAGGCTAGCATGTGCCTAAACATTAACTGTGTGCCATCTGAAACATTTTACAGTGATTGACAAAGCGTGCAGTTCACTCCCACGATCTCCAGAGACGGAAAAAATGGCCAACCGATGCCATCAAAGCAGCAGTTGTATTTCTGCCCTAAACTAAATGTTCTGTTTTTATTTTACAATATTAAAACTGTTGTGGCTTCCACACAAAACTTTGCCATACTTTTTTTTTTTTTTAGTAATGGCATGTTTAATCCCTGTACTGATCCTCAGGATTATATGCTTATGAAAAAATACATAAAATAATAAAAAATAATGCAAGTATGTGAGGTATCAGGAGATTATTTGAAGGAACCTTCCAATGTATGAGGGCATTTAGGAAGCCATGTTTTTTTTTTCATCATCTGCACACACTCTGACATATTAATGGATGCAAAGAAGGCCACACTTATATATCAGCAAAAAGCTCATCATGTCCTGACACTTCCTCATGTCCAAATTCTCTAGGCTGGAGTAAATATAACCTGCCTGATAAAAATAAATTGAGATTATGTTGACATGGGAAGCTTTCCTAAATGGCAGCAGGGATAGTGTCAATATGCAGTCTGGATATATGAGCAGAAACCTACACAGTTCATATAAAATTAGCTAAAGTAGAAATATTACCAGTGTTTTTCACTATTTCTAATAAGTTGAAAAAAAAAATAAAGGTTTTTATTTTTTAGAAATGTAAAATTATATGGTGATAAAGACAAATGAGTGCATTTAGCCTATTTAAGTAGGAACAAAGCTACCTAGAGCCTCATGACTCCCTTCAGACCCACTGGGCCAAGTCACTCAAGAGGAAGAGAGCTGAAGGCTCCTGCACGACGTTTCTCTCAACACCACACAGGAAGCTCGAGCCACTCAGAATGACTCTGACGTCAATCAGGGATTCTCTCTGAGTCCGCGTGCCACGAGTACCTCCCCAGAGCACCAGGGGCCGATGCCAGCGGGACAGGAAACTGGCAGAGGTGGAGTGGCTCTACCCTCCACGTGACATTCACCCACTATTAAAGCGCTCAAGGACGGTGAGGTGCCTGCCTCCCACGCCCTCACATCCTGTCTACAAATGATACTTCCTCTTCCTGGTTTTCACGCCACAAAATGTTTACTCTGGAAAAAATAGAAACAGGAGAGAGTTTTTGAATCATGTTAATGGCCATAGTTCCCTATGGTACGTAGATTTGTTGAATCATAATTAAGAAATCTGAAATGGAGTGATTTTGTGATTTAAAAAAATATATCATTATTATGAGTGTATTAGATGTGCATCCATATTCATTTAAATGTAGAAATAAGCAGAACATTAGCACATGTGTCTATTAAAGCTGTTTATTCAATATTATAATGATTGACAATTTAATTTATAATAATAATAAAAGGGTTTATATAGGATAAATTGTTGTTAATAGCATCAAGATGTGTGGTTAGCTGTACTGGTGTGCTATTAAAATAATCGTTCAATTAAACTAAAACATTCCTTGGTATTAAAAAGAAAGAATGTGTTGAGGTATTGATACTCAATGACATAATTTCACATTATAGATTAAATGTCAATATTTAAGTGGTAGGAATAGCTGCTTTTGTGGGTGTTCACTCATATGTGCAGAAACAGAACAGGGCAATGTTTGAAATTCTTCGTCTCAGCATAGGCAATCATACGTTTCAGTAGATGTTCTATTGATCTGTTAATTATATGATCCTCAGTGTTCAATGATATGTCAAGTGTTCAATTCACAGCTAGTACGCACAACCAAGTTGTTTGTTCGTAGTTGTTAATGATTAGAGTAATGTAATTAGCTGTTGGGCAAATTATAGTAAAAAATTATTATAATTATTATAAAGTGGGGTGACTTTACCAAAATATCACCATGACCATGAGTCAGTGGTAAGAGACTGTAATGTTAGTGACATTTTAAGGCAAAGCATCAATTAACCCACACAGTATGGTTTTAGTCACACAACTGGATGAGTGGGTGAAACTGATTATGTCCAAAAAAATAAGCCAAAGTTATAGCACTAAGATGCACTTGCGCTTGCAGAAATATAGCCATATGGCAGATATACTAAGCATGTAGTATGTTTTACTTGTAATAAAAGAGCTAATTGGTTGCTTTGTTCAGTAGAAGAGGTCATTAAAATCACAAAGCTAACACCAAAATTAAACAAACAAATAAAATAAAAATCATTACATTTATAGAAACATTTATAGACAGAGAAAATATAGAAACAAATAAATCCCATGCTAACCTTTTTTATTTTCTTTTTCTTTTTTTTTTTTTTTGTAATAGCATAGCACTTATGTCTGGCTACCAGTGAGATGACAACACCTCCCATCACTTCTCAGAGAGGTGACAGAGGCTGAGAGGAATGCAGAGTAGGTCAAGGGATCCCCCATCCTCCCCGTCTCACAGTGACACACACACACACAGTTACGCATCTACATTTCCTTGTCAGTTTGTGATGCGTTAGGGGTCGCTGGATCCATTGCAGGAGGTACGTGAAGGAGACAAGGATGAGAGACATCGAAGACACCGTAATTCCCCTACCTCCCTGTCCCCTTTTCTTTTCTGCTCCAGGCAATGCTCCCCTCTCCACCCCTCTCCCTTCCCCCCAGTGCTCCTGCCATCCCTGTCAGGTGAGGGGGAGCAGAGCAGACACGGCACGGTGTCCCGGGGCTTGTGCCAGGTGTTCCTGCTCGTCCTAATGAAACATAAAGGGCAGCGGGACGAGGAGAAAGGAGCCAAATTGAATCGGCCTCTCCTTTTGTGTTGCATTATCAACTCAATTAAACGCCAGCCAACATCTGCTGCTGAACTGGCAACCACAACACACTCACTCACTCATGCGTGAGTGTATCTCTCTCTCTCTTTCTCTGTGTGTGTGTGTGTGTGTGTGTCAGCTTTAGATGAGCCCACATTCTTTTTTTAACCTTCTACATAGATATGCTTACCATCTCTCTTGTTAAGGCAGGAGCTGTTTAATTGCATTACCAGTGCACACTGGAAGGAGGAAGCAGAGAAAGCTGAATTTTAATTTTTTGCTTTATTTCTTAGAAACACACTTATTATGATGTTATTAGCATATTTTACGAATGCACCTCAAAGAACGGACAACTACAGGCCGAGAGGATATCATGGCAGAAAAAGAGAGAGGGTGAGAGAAAAGGGAGTGTGAGATAAGAAAAAGACAGAAGAGGGGAGAGTGTGTATCCCAGGCTGGGACTTCATCCATCATTGGAATCAGTGTGTGCTGTAATTACTGTGTCAAATAGATGAGAAGATGCCTTGGAGGAGGACAGTGTTGTGTGTTTGTGCGTGCATGTGCATACACGGGGGAAAGAGGGGGAGGATTTATACCCATAGATACCCACATAATCATTTTCCCGCCTAAGTTACTTCAACGTCGACTGTCATCTGTCATGCCCACATATGGTGTCACCCAGCGCTGTCGTGCATGTCAAATATCCCCGCACCAGGTAAAGCAGGATTTCAAATAATCCTTGGCCAGCCACGTGAGGGTTATCTATCATGTCAGATAATAAGTCCATATGCTAAGGGAGACTGAAAATATGAAAGGCTTGTGCTGAAACAACCCTAAGGTGTAGGAGTAACCTTTTTATCAGCATAAAATATCATGTCAACCTGCCTTCCTGATGGGCGCATATCGATCTTAAAGATACCTTCTGGAAGATTTCATTAGATCCTCTGTATGCCAAAACAAAACAGCACCTCTGTCTTTGTGTCGCTGATCAGCTTAAACTGGGAGATAGAGGCAAGTCTTTTATAAATACAGTAATTATTTCTGCATTGCAAATATTGTAGTTATATTGTCTCTTAGTTACAATCAATAGAGTAGTAAAGCTCACAAATTAATTATATATTATATTTAAGAATGTAGTTAAAAGTTCATTTAAAAAATCAGGTATTTTTAATATTAATTTTGTCTGATAGGTTTATTGTATGACTTCCACATTTCTGTATCAGTAAAAAAAAATCAAACAATGTTTTTCCAAACAAAATTAAATGTTACAGGCATTACTTTATGCCAGGTAAGAAAACGCCATTTTACATGATTGACTACTTTTCAGACTAACATGCTGGCTGTCACCTGCAAAAACAAGCGAGGTGATAGTTGGAGTATTTAGAAGTACAGAGCTGAGACCAGCTGTGAGAAGAGTCTAAGATGCCTAGAAAAACTTACCAGCCAATTTCCTTATAAAACATTAATTTGTTGTAATACCAAAATTAACTTTGCATTTATAACAGCATTATTTATGTATGTATTTATTTATTTATTTATTTATTTCATGCTATTTATTATGAAGGCATTATTTGTTTGTTTGTTTTTTTTTGTTTGTTTGTTTTCAAGAAAAACATTAATTATTGTTTTATGATTTTTGAGGGCAATTATTTATTATTTTTATTATTTTTTTTAAAAAAGTATTTTTATTATTGTTGAGAATATTTTTTTTATTATTATTATGAGGGATACAGAACTGTCCATCCAATAGCTAATAATAAATTAATAACATAGTCATAATAAATGGTAACCACCTTAAATAAATGAGAGACATAAATAAGAACTAAATACATTTTTTTCTAGAGTAATCAGATCACTGGGTGCTGAACACTTGTTTTAAAATAAATGGCATTTATGTAAAACAAAACAAAACAAAAAAAAATCTCCAGGAGTTTGTGTAACACCTAATAATCCATGTTGAATCAAATTCATCTGAGTGTTTTGTGACTGATCTGTTTAATTAAAGGGTTGTGATTTCATAAATTTTTAAATGTGCTTACATTTAATAGTGAAACCTAGAAATCATACATAATATTTAATATATTAAATATTTACTTTTGAAATTCTTTTGAAATTCTGAAACCTTCAGTTTATATTGAGTTTTAGATGAAAAACAATAAATAAATAAATAAATAAATAGATAGATAGATAGATAGATAGATAGATAGATAGATAGATAGATAGATAGATAG
>JAOVVF010000036.1:19346175-19362112 GCA_028565595.1 Duopalatinus emarginatus | reverse complement strand
TTTGTACTTTTTCAACTAAATCAACCAGTAATAATAATAATAATAATAATAATAATAATAATAATAATAATAATAATTATTATTATTATTATTATTACTATTATTATTATTATTATTATTATTATTATTGTTGTTGTTGTTATTATTAAATAATATAATTTTAATATAGTAATAATAATAATAATAATAATAATTATTGTTATTATTATTATTATTATTATTATTATTATTATTATATGCATAAAAACAACGGTGAGGAACTTTGAATTATGGCATTACACCGACCATCCATTAAAACCACGTACTGAACAGCTCTGACCCATCAAGGTTCAGACTTTACAAGTCCTCTGTAGGTGTGCTGTGGTATCTGGCATGGACATACTTGGCATAGATACTTATGTGGGTTTTCTGCATGATTGGCCTGATAGGCTAACCTTAACACCCCATGCAGATCAAAGAACCTTGAACACTTATGACCCTGTTATTGGTTCACTGGTTGTCCTTCCTTAAACAACTTCTGGTATGTATTACCCTTGTATACTGTATACACCTTGTCAATTTAGTCCTTGTCAAAATTAGGTTAAATCCTTAGCTTGTCCATTTTCATGATTTCAGCACATGCGGATTGACTGTTCATTTGCTGCCTAATAAATCACACCTCTTGACAGATGCCACTGAAATAAGATAATCAATGTTATTCACTTCACCTGTCACTAGTTTGTTGGTTTTAATAATGCGGCCAATCTGTGCATAATGCCGTGTGGTTCCTTTTTCTCCAAAGGCCCTGGGACCCATGTTATCAGACAAGGCATCATGTAAAACCAGAAGATTTTAAATGCCAAAAAACAAGCACTTGGTGATGGTTGGTCATTTTTGCAGATAAATGATTCAAAACATCAATCCACCAATCAAAATGGTTAATGATGAATTTTTCATGGCCATGACCTAAATTTCATTAACAACTATAAGCAGAAAAAATGAAAAGAAATTGATTAGACAAGCCTAGGATTTAAATGGATTCATTTAGGTGCTATGTGTAAAAGTTTAAATGAATGAATGCCAGAACCCAAGGTTTCCCAGATGAACATACTGCAGAACATCACACTACCTCTACGTGTTCTTTATCTAGTGCATGGTGCCAAGACTTCCCCAGGTAAGCAAACCAGAGAAACCTTGCAAACCTTGAGAGAAACCAGACACAAAAGGTAACCAAACCCCAGCTAGGTTATAAATAGTATAAATAGTGCAATTCTAAACAATCTCTTCTATAATACTGTGGTTTATAAAAACTCTACATGTGTAGCCAAGAAATTCATTATAGTTTAAACCTGAAACATTTTTTTTATTTTGTCAAGTATTCACTGATGGACACTTAACTGAAGGAGACTAAACGTTTTCTAGTTATCCTGCAATGTTTGTTTATATCAGTCACAGTCGAAAGCCAAATTCATGGTTTTTAAGTAACTAGAATTAGCATAGCCTAGCATTCACCACAACAATTAGCTTAGCTAATACAACTTAAAGAGACAACCCATACTAAGTACTTCCTTTTTTGTGTGTGTCAGATTTCCTTTGTGTTTAAACCGGCCCTTGTTTTTGTAGTACTATGCTAGACTACATCTTGATTTTATTCTTGATGAGGTTGATTAGTCTGCATCAAAAGCTTTTTGTGCTCGCTAATGTACTGTTGACTTTGCTTTCGGAAATGTCTCAATTAAACCTAACCTGGAGGGCCTGAGTTACTGCTTCAGTTTACATTCTTATATCTGTTTGGGTTTCCACTTGCGTTTTTGTCATTAGTGCCGTCTGTCTGTCTGCTGACACCCATTAGCATAAAAATTAGCCTGTGTTTAGGAGACTAGCTGAAACATCTGTGGTGATGCGAATTAGGCCTAATTGAAATCTTGAACGCTTGCAGCACTGCTAATTCACCATTTTACTAACAGCATCAAGGAGGGGGAAAAACAGCAACACATTTTGCTATTTAGAGATGTCTCCTTCTTCTGCTAATTAAGAAACAAACAAAGCACAGACACAGCAGAATTCAGACGACTCAATGTGCTCACTATTGCACTATAATCCATATGGAGAGGGTGGTTAATTTTTTAGGATTGTTTTTTTTCCCTTAATGCCTTTGCTCCTTTCACAATGTGAGAACAACAAAGAATAGAGGGATGGCAGCTGGGATTTTAACAAAAATGTTTACATCTAAAAAAAATCACTCAAACATGCAAAGTATCGCAGCTTGTGATCCAAAATTGCTACAGGTGCCCAAGTGTCATAATTCACTGTCATATCTGAGCTTTGCCTCACTGCAAAGTCATTTATTCTGAGCTTAATCGGTGTGCAGCTGTCTGCTAACCTGACTCTGGCCCGCATGCGCATTAGGCAGCAGCTGATGTGTAGCGGTGTTGCTTTGGGCTACGCTTGCGAGAGCTTCTGCTTTAGCACTGTGATCTGTTGGCTCTGGTAACACTGGCGATCCATTGCATGGAACTGGCAGTAACGGATGAGCCAGCCACGACAGGGGAAAAAAAGCTCCCTCATTTGTCTCTGTCGCGGCCAGTGAGCGAGAGGAGACATTAATGCAGACCGACGGCATGCTGAGGGGATATAATTATGTCTGTGCACCTCCTTGAGAGCTCTCTAGGTACCCTCCAATATTAGCCTTAATAAAGCTAGTCTAGCAATTATCCTGTGCAGTTTCCTCATCTCTTCTTTTTTCCCTTGCAAAAAAATACTAAATTATACACACCAACACAACAAGATAAAACCCCAAATGGCATTCCTTCATCTATCCATCGTCCATCATCCATCTTCAATATTTATGTCTGCAAATGCACTTTATCACTACTATAACCGTTTATACCACTGAACTGCTGAATCCTCATATCCATTAGGTCTGAAAGTGTTGGGTCATTTTCTATAGCAGCATTCTAACAGATGTTCCAGCTGCAATTCAAGTGACAGGTTTATATTAATGTGCTGAATACAATAGTTAGCATTTCTATATTAACAGCCAGTTCACAGGGACCTGTATGGCAGGTGTTTCATATAATCTACATTGTACTACAATGGTTTGGAAAAACATGGAATGACGGAGCATTTTAACAAGGAATAAAAGGGAACGACTTGTCACACAGACATTTCACAATGATTGTTACAAAGGATTTTTTTTTTAATACGGTTTATGTTACCTAGCAAAAATATGTGTGTCATCTGTTTAGACTACAAAAAAAACTCTTTTCCCTAGAAGTGCAGATCTGGGGGAAAATGTTTTACATATGCACAAAATTCACATATTTGGAGAGATGGTAAAAATGTTTTTTGTTTGTTTAATAAAATTTGTTTGTTTGTTTGTTTGTTTGTTTATGCACGTATGTGTGTGTGTGTGTGTGTGTGTGTGTGTGTGTGTGTGTGTGCAGGTGTGTGAGTGTGTGTGGTTGTGAAGGGTTGTGTATGTGTCTGTGCTTCCAGTTGTAGGAGGTTGTGTGCATTTCATTAGCAACACTATAAACGGCATAACTTGCTTTAATTCACACATTTGCATTATGTTAGAGTCTATGTCATGTCTTGGTCAAGCCTATGTATGACACAACAAAACAAATGAAAGAACTGTTTAGGACCAAACATGAAGCCAGTAACTATTTCAAATCAGATGACTACTGTGTAAGGCCTGTAAACATAACAGTGAGTAGTGCAACATTGTTATACACACCAAGTAGCATCAATCTCAGATACAGAGGTGTGTGTAGAGGGGGTCGGGGTGCTACTGGTCCCCATTGTAGTTTGGTTGCGCCACTATGGCTGCCCTCCTGCTGAAGCGAAGAGCTGATTTATTAGATTTATTTAATTAGGTTGTCAGTTTTGTAACTGATGCTACATGTACAGTTGATGATGGGGATTAATATGACCTTCAAATTGATTTTGGTTATAGTCAAATAAATGATTTCCTGTTTACATAGCCTTTACCAGGTTAGCCAAGCATTGCAAGTCTGTTGGATTAATTGTCATGATATATGAACCTTTCTTACTGCACCGCAAAGAGTTTGTGTATTGTGTCTTAATTTCTGGCTAAGGTGATTTTATGATGTTTCAAAATCCAAACTGTATGACAATCACCCTAACGCTAGTGGAGGTCTGAGAGGTTAGTTTCAACTCACATTAAATATTAAATTAAATGTCTTTCTAGGGCTTCTAATGTCACCTTCTGAACAGTTGGAATCATTAACTGTCCAGTTTTTGTGGCTCCGCACATGCCCATAATAGCCTCAGATTCCTCTTTTGGGCTGACAGGAGTGAAACCCAATGTGGTTTTCTGCTTTTGTAAACCATTCTCCTCAAGGTTTGTTGTTTTGTGCATTCTAAGATGTGTTTCTGTGCACCATGTTGTAAAGAGTGGTTAAATGAATTACTATATTCCTTCAGGCAGCTCGACATACATTTTTTTTTTTTTTTTAAATAAGTAATGACTGCAAGTTCCTGTGGTCCCAGGTCCTGTGGAGCCCAAATCATCAGTCCTCCTTCTTCATGCTTGACAGTTGACATGAAATGTTTGTGTTGATATGCTACATTTTTGCCAAATCATACTTGGTGTCATCAGTCCAAAGCATTTTGTTTATTTTGTGATTTGTTCAGTTGCCATTTTGAAAACCTATGTCATACTGCAATATTTATTTTGGAGATGGGGCATTTATTTTGGAGATGGGGCATTTATTTTGGAGATGGGGCATTTTCCTAGTCACCCTTGATTGTCCTGTCATTAACATAAACATGTAATGTGTTTAAACCTTCTGACTGACTGATTTTGCTGGAATGCCCACACCTGGGATGACTGGCACGTGTCATGAAGGCTGTCCATTGATGAGATTGGTGTTATTGGTGTTATACTCATCAATTCACACATTGATGAGTAGTTATAATTGCATTTCTCAGGTCATGACATACATCGTTTCACCTTGACATAATGTACACACATACCTGATTGTCCTAGAACACAAAACTGCCAAATGTTCTGCTTTTATAGCGTTGGTCATATCTTAGTCAATCTTTGCATTTCCGTAGTTACACATGGTTTCTAATTCCTCTCTAAATTATTGTGAAAGTAAGGAGAATGTACACTTATTTTATCCCACCAGGTTTGTGAATGTTGGGGGGATCCTACATATTGAAATCTGTTGTGGCTTTTATTTGCCTCATGGCTATCCAGCTCTGTCTGGAAAGCAATGCTTTGGCCTAGAAAAATAGACAGCATCCAAGAAACTAGCCAGGATTTTATTTCTGGATTATCTCCAGACTCAGGGGCTAAAATACTTCATGACAGAGTTTATTGTCATTAAAGAGGAGCTTTTTAGCACTGCTAGATGAATAGAAATGAAACAGAATGGCATGCTTTTTTTTCTTTTTTGTTCCTTTCAAGTGTCAACCGTGGGCTTGTAGTCTCATACAATTTCCAGTTCTCTGTCCAAGTCTTTTCCATAGATTTAAATCACATTATAAGGGCCTGTTATGTCAATTAGCCAGTAGTCTCCATACATTTGGCTGGGCTTCAAGGTTTCACAGGAGGAATTTCTGTGCTTAGGCAAAGGGTGGTGTTTAGTGCTATGAAGTAATTCATGTTATCAGGTGTTTCTGACTGTTACTACATGCAATTCTGAGCTCTTTAGTCCCACTCTGCACAATAATTTATATAGGAATTAACTGTCTGTATGTGAAATATCCACCATGTTACGATTGTGCAATCACTTTGTGTTTGTAAATTAAATGCCACACTAGACATGTAACTGTAAGCAATTAAACAGATAATAAGCTGTAAGCAGAAACAACTATTGTTACAAATAGGAGGTGAAACTATTGTTATCTATTTATTTATTTGTTTGTTTGTTCATTCGTTCGTCCGTCCGTTCGTCCATCCGTCCGTTCGCTCGCTCAATCGTTTGTTCATTCATTCATTAATTCATTCAGTTAATTATTTATTTATGAAAGCTTTGAAGGTTCATGTCAAAAGGTAATCCTTATGAGTCCCACAGGGGCAGGCACTAGTGAGCTAGATATGAAGGCAAAATAAAGACCATGTTCATTACCAATGATTAATGACTAGTTAATAAACAGCAGTCCTTATTAACTGCCTGGGCTTTGGTGCTTATAAAAGGCTATAATATACAGTATTTTGTGTAATAGAACCAACAAAACAGTACAAAATAACCAAAGCAGGAAGAAACAAAAATAATAACTGCATAAGAGGAATGAAAGTGAGTCTTATGCACATCTCTCGAGTGATATGAGGTTGAGGAACGATCAGAGCCTGGATTCACAGACCTGAAAGACCTCACATTTCTACCTCTGTATTTAATCACCAGTACTTTCCAAGGCCATAGTTGTATAGCTCATATTTAACTAGAAAAGAAATCCAATCCATATCAGGTTAAAACCCAAATACAATTTCAGATATGAATTTTAGGAGCTCAATTTATTGCTCCTCTATATTGTACTATAGTAATTAAATTAAATGTAATCAAATATAGTGCTAATAGGATTATAATTTGCTACATTTGCACATCTTTATTTACATTTTTTTACAGAATGAGCAGTAATTTCCAAGTACATTATATTTGAAAGAAGTTAAATGTTTATGGAAAAGAGGAACCAGCATCCATTTTTAATAGCTAGCCATTTCCCCTAGCTCTTTAAGTCACGTTGTTGCCTTGCAGTGATGTACTAATGCAACCACATGCTATGAGGCTATAACAAACAGGAAAGCCCTGCTGTTTTATGAGGTCTCCCTCTCTATCACACACACACACACACACACACACACACAATAGTAATAAAAGAACAAATTGAAATGAGATATTGTACATTGACTTAGTCTGAATTGGTAGAACAGTATAGTGTCTGTGATTTTTACAATCAAGCACAGAGAAAAATCACAGTTCTAGTTGTATTCTGTACTAAATGAATATCAGGTGAATCCCAAGCTGCTGGCAAAGGCTTCTTAGATCATTCTCCAGGGAGTGGAAAGCCAGGCCTAGATGTTAAACTGGGGCTATTTGGCAGCTTGGTGCCCACAGTGACAGTGTGTTTGTGGTATTATAAATTATCCCCTCTGGTGGCAGCATTAGTGAAGGTAGATTTGTATCACCCAGTACAATGCCAGAGGCCATTTACCTCAGTTTCACACAGTTTCATCCCTTTATCCCAATGTGAAGAAAGGATCCTTAACAGCAGCATTTCTGGAACGTTTTAAGACTAGTGCAGATCATTACATTCCTGAAATGGCAACATATCTCGAGTTATTTTGATCTCTAAAACCCAGGGCCTAAACCTCCCAGCCTGACCCATGTGTGTCATTCCACATCAACAATCAATTCCACCCCTTTTGTGCTCTCTATCTCCCACTTTCTGCCCCCATTCCTCTTCCTTGATGAAGAAGAAAGGGAGGTTGTGGCCGGGCCACGGTGCCACTGCCTGGCTAATTAGAACCAGGGTCTTTTAAAACGGGAACTTTAGTAAAACATGCCGTAAAATCCTGAAGGGTAACCATAAACCACCCGATTTCTTTCATTCTTTCATAGGGGACTCGGAGTGAAACCTGGGTGTAAACTTTTACGAGCACCCCTGGGGTCACCCGTAAACCCGTTAATAGAGATGAGATACGAGGGGGTTTCCGTGGCCTCCCATTTCGTTCCTCACCCAACCACCTTATGTTTTGTTGTCCATTTTTCACAACATTAAAAATGTCCATGGTCTATGTATATCTGGATCATTCAGGGTTTCCACATGGGATATAAGCTAATTTGGCAGCAACAACTAAGAATATGTATTGTTTGTGTTAATTTAAGACAGATACATGTTTGTTTGCAGTATTAAATAGCCATCATGTGAGTAAAAAAGTCTAATGCCAGGTCTTGGCACTCAAAGGTAAGCTTAACCCTGTTTTAATGGTAACCATGGGGGAATGTGACTTTAAGCTCCCAGAAGCATTCCATGCTGGGCCCATTAGGTATTAACAAGCTCATGTTTTACTGATGTACTTAAGCCTTCATATTAGATTAACCACATTTTCGATATATTTTAAATTGATAAAACATTATCCCTAAACCCCAGGCCATGGCTTTACATTAACATGTCAATTTTTATATCTGGTCTGTCCATGATAATTTTGTTTCCAGCCAGGTTTAAAGGCATACATTAATCTGTATAGGTATATCAGATATGTAGTCTGTAAAACTACGAAATGTTCTAATAAGATGTGTTAAACAGGAATTTGATAAAATCCTGCATTTTTGATAGTTTTATTGTAATAATTATATTGCTGAAATAACAATAGACATAAATCACATAAATGAGGTTAAAATGATTCTTGAAAATGAATTTTGACTACATGAGGCAGTAGAACATTTGATCGATTATTGGTCAGGACAAAGCTCAACTTTTCATTCATGGGACGATATATATAAAAGTATGAGAGTTTATATTCTCATAAATATCTATGGTTTTTTATATATGTTTATATTTGTTATATAAGTCCAGTGGCAGACTAAAGTTTAGAGGTTCTTTTTTTTTCAACAATACATATATGCTTTTTAGGCCTGAGGGGAAATTAAAACTCTGAGCTGACTTACTACAAATCTATTAGCACAGGAATAATTATTATGCTCAAAAACCTGACAAAACTATTTGTTAATTTTACAAATGATAATGATTTTTTGCCTGTCACAAAGCTCCCTTGGGCAAAAGAAAACATGCAGAGCACGTAAATGACACTTCCCTGGGTTTACACATCTCTGTTAGCACGGTCGAGAGGGCAGTGGGCTACATATTTCAGTCCACCTTAAAATATCTCAAATTTCCTTGAATCCTGAGCTGTGCTAGCCCTCAGACCACCTCCGATTAATCTTCCCTATCATAGCACTCTTATAATTCGCCATTACTAAAGCCATTAAAGCTGGTTATGGAGCTGCTCAAGGCTCCCAGTTGGCCCTTTGCACCTCGGACGAGTCTCCAGTGAAGCAGGTCCTTAAAGCAGGGTGAAGAGATCAGCCAAAGGAAAACAAGGATGATGAATGGGAGAAAATGAGGGCCCTTTTGCTTTCTTTCATCTGGCCTGATTCTGGTCTTCGGTGAGCCATTAACCCAAAGGACAACTGTCCACCGGCTCTGTGAGGAATGAGCTCCCCACGCACACTTCAGGCAAATGTTTATGCCTCAGAAAGGAAAGTGGAACAGGAGGACATTCTAGAGGTGGAGGTATTGGAGGGGGTTCCCCTTACTGTTTGGAGCAGGGGCTGAAACTGATTTTATTAGTAATGGCCCTACCACATCATACTAATGACTCTGTAGACCTAATGCTCAAGATCACTGAATTATTTTAGGTGCCAGTTACCTAACAGCCAATGTCTTAAGAATACACAAGCTGAATGTATTTCGTGAACTAAATGCTCCCTAGCTGGTTAATTTTATAGGCATGCTATAAGCATCTATCAGCACTGGCTTTTTCCCACTGTCTGACCCTGGGTGCATGGGAAATCCATAGGTCAGCAGTTGGACTTTTCCACCTTCAATGATTTGCTGATAGAAATTTTAAAAAGTGGCAGGTCGCAGGGAATGTAAATATTGTAGTGCTCCATGGAAAAGGACTACAGCTATGGGTTCAGTTCGCAGCAAGTCCATCCACCAGCACCTGCACAGGGGTGAAACAGAATCTGTGCTGAACTCTGGCTCTTTAAGTCTGAGGCCTGCCAGAAGTCTGAAAGAACGTTTCAGGGTCAGAGAAAAGGGGAGAAAGAAAGAAAGAGAATGAGCCAGTTCTAGACAATATCGCATAGTAATTTGTTTCAAACCTGTTCCTTCTGCCCTGGTAAAAGTTATTCCATCAAATTCCTTTTCTCAGTAAGGGGCATTAGAGTCATTCTCTAACCATCCCAGGTTTAGTCTATTTAAATAAAAAAATATCTTTGCACTAAAAATATATTGTATGAAAAAATAAGAGAAAAAATTAACAGCTCAGCTCAGTGGCAAACATTTCAAATCATACAAAGTAACATGAATACTGATGATGAGCATGTGCAAAAATGCTATAAAACCTCAACCACACAGTTTCCTCAGTCTGCAGTGGGAATGTTTAACAAAACGTATTCGATATATTACTCTCCCATAAGCTAATTGTAATGGTATAGTTATGGTGAATCAATCCAACTGTAAGCACACAGGAACATGCATGCTGTGAGGGTGGAAATGATGAAGCTTTGAACTGAGTAGAGGCGTTTAACCTCGACACATCTCACACCTTCCCTGCCGAGGGTCACATTGTATTTTTCTTCCCTTGAATTGCATTCTTCTATTTTGAGATAGATGTTTTTTTATAAAGTCAATCGGAGACAGTTTTTTGTTTTGTTTTTTAGTTTAGGGGTCACAGGGACTTTCTATATGTGAGAAGATCATGCGTTATTTGTTGGTGCAAAAATAACCCACACTTAAAGTGACACATGGAAATTATTGCTCACCTTAATTCTCCCATAAGCATACTTGAGCTTATGCTTGAGCTAGAGGACTAGTGCTGATAAATGTTCATGTGTGGTTGGTGCTCAGTCAAAACTAACATTTGTCCAGAAAAGCCATTGATTCAGTTGTCATTTTAAGTTTAAGACCAGATACAATAATAAGCTTGGCCTCACACAGTAGCAATAAACACAATAAACGCAGGGCTAAGATCTCACCCGTTGACATTATGAAGTGCTACAGTTATGTGTGAGCGAGCTGCTGAGTAAAAACAAACCAAATGTCAGCACTGGTGCAGCCGTTTTTCAGCCGGTCAAACAGAGCAGCAGGCCGCTAATGAAACCCTGCCCTAACTGTTAGCACTGCCGTGACCTTTTAGTTTCCACCGTCCTGCTGACATTTTCTCCAAATGGAAACAATAAACACAAGAAGAACTGCTAAAGAAGAAATCAGAGTTTTTTCACTCCACTTCGCTGCTTTTTATCGATTTGAACCAGTGCGAACTTTGCAGAAGGGTCAGCGTTCAATGTTTGTTAACGCTAACATGCCACTGGATGGCTACAGAGCAAAATGAGGTTTGAGATTGCTATCCTCAGGTCAGGCAGTTTCATACAGTACCACAGTCAAATGTAATAGTGAGGAGGTCACTTTGCAAGGTGTTTTCATTGAGTTCGGAGCTGCAGTTTAAATGTCTTTGGAGTAAGCCTATCATAGGAAAGAAAGCAGGGCTAGAGAGCTTGTCATTATTACTTTGTCAGGATAGTGTTAGAGGTCTGTGATACATGGTATAGATTTTACCCCTGTGTATATGGCATTGGTGCAATATTACATTGTTCTGAGACAAATACAAAGAAAGTGGCAGGAGATCTGAAGGGTGCTGGATGGTTTAGATAAAATGGCTGGTTAATTATTCAGGCAGCTGATATTACAAAAGAAAATCTACTCTCGTCGTTATTAAAAGCCGTGGTAATTACTTCAGAGCGTATCAGTGTTCCAGTAGCGGCTCTAATGCTGTTAGCGGCACCTCCATGTGTATAATTGGTGAAAATGAACAAGGGCTATGTGCTTTAAAGGACACATACACGCGCACACACACACACACACACACACACACACACACACACACACAGAAAGAGAAACGGAGAGAGAGAGAGAGAGAGAGAGAGAGATCGAGATCAAGTCAGCTTCATCTCACTTGGATTAATGAATGACAATGAGAATCAGATCAAGCTGCTCCATCAGTAATAGAATTAGTGCATGTTTTATAAGATTGCAGTTAAATCGTTTATGTAGATTATACTATATTGTGGTATTTTGCAGTTGATATGTGTAATTCAGGTTGGAAAGCTCTCAGTTGCCTAACAAGGCATTCGCTTCAGGTTTTGGCTTTGGGTTTTTACAAATTGACTTGATTGATGTATATATTGTACAGGCATTGCACATTATTTGTTACTTATAATAGTATTTGTTTATGTATTTACTTAATTAATTACTTTTCAATTTACTTCTCTTCAAATCTTATTATCCCAAAAGTCAGAATCATCCGTCTCGGTTGCTGATAAAGCTACAGTATCGAAAACTTTATACATTCAACATTTAGTATTGTGGGCTGTGTCTTATTGTTCTCCATCATGTGGATTAATCTCATGTCTGCATATATCAAGCAAAACCAGAGATGGTATGAACAGAGACAGAGTACAGATGTTAACAGAAAACATTTGGCTTTTTCATTTTCTGATCCATGCACAGAGATATACAGCATTAGTTTTAAAGAAAAGCACAGGTGCAGTAGTTAGAGCACCCTAAAAAGATTTGGGTTTTGTTACTGGAGCCAGAGGCCACACATTATTTATGACATTTTTGTCAGATTTTAAATCCATTTTTAAACCTTATTTTGTTACTGGGACTTAATAAAATATTCAAATAAATTCAACCTTGATAGATATGCCATCATGTCCACTGTGCTTATGGCCAGACTTTAGCAGAATGAGTTGGGTAATTCAAGATACACCAATCAGCCATAACTTTAAAACCACCTTCCTAAACATGCACTAAAAACAACTCTGACCAATCAGACATGGACCCCACAAGACCTCTGAAGGTGTGCTTTGGTTTCTGGCACTAAGAGGTTAACAACAGATCCTTCTGCAGATCTTCTCTGGGATCAAGCCAGACTTCTTAACCTTCGCTCCCTATGTACACCAGTGTGACATGGGCCCACATGATCCTATCTCTGGTTCACTTGTTGTTCTTCTGTTTTGGAGATTTTCTGAGCCATTGGTCTAGACATCACAATGTCTAGGCCCTTGTCAAAGTCAGCCAGATCCTTATGCTTACCCATTTGTCTTGCTTCCAACACATCAGCTTCAAGATTCTGACTGTTCACTTGCTTTCTAATACTAATATATCCCACCTTTTGACAGATGCCATTGTAATAAAATAATCACTGTTATTTAGTTTACCTGACAGTGGTTCTGTGTTTTTTTTTCTTCTTTCTTTATGGCTGATTGCTGTATATAGATAGGTGTATCTAATACAAGACTCATTTATCAATTGTTGTTGTGTCAAGTCATTTCCAAAGTGTGGTGTGTGCTAAATCATCCAACAATGTGGGTCAGTCATTGCAGCATGTCAACAAAAAAAGGACAACCAAGCACCAGGTGAGACATAAGAAAATTATTGAAATGCAAAAAGTCCAGTTTAAAGGAAACCATCCATGTAATATTTTTGTTACCTACCAGCTAACGTTGTATTATTTAAGGAAATAGATATTTTATGCATGCACAAAATAAAATAATCTTTCCTTTAATTGTCTGCTCAGATTGTAGGCTGGACATCAGGGCCTTTACCGAGGTTTTACACATCCCTGAGGCTGTTGCATCTAGTCTGAGCTTTAGCTAGCCAAGCAAAAATGTAGCATAAGAACAAAACTATATTTGCCTGGTCCATTCAGGTCTGTGTTCTGTGTATATTTTGTTATCTAATTTGTATATGCTGTTCTTCAGACTATCCAAACAATTTCTCATAAGCCAGATGCTGGCTGAAATTCAGAGGATACAGAGTTACGAATTAGATGAACAGAGGGGTCAGTTATAACCAAGTTACTAAATTATAACTGAAATACCGAGACATTAACACACAGTCACACTGTAGCATTAAGTGTGTGCAAATAAGTTTCTCAAGCATCCTCCTGCATATGTGTATGCATGACATGTCTTCAATCTGTTCTCTCTGTCCTTCTGCACTCTCTACATCACTGCAAGAACAGGAAGGAGTCGCTACCAGATGGTTAAACAAACACATCACCCAACTGCCTATAACTCAACTCCACTTAGCGAGTGCTGTCAGTGGATCTGTGAGTTGCACAGGGGCCTCTCCTCTGCCACCATACATACACACTTAAACACATACACATATACAGAGCTTTGGAGGAATAAAAACAGAATAGTAGAGGGGAGCCTGAGCCTACGTGACTTTAATTTTAATCAGCAAAATCAACTCTTTGTCCCATGTGTGCTAAATAATAACGAAGGAGGGGAGTAAGACACCTGGGAGTGTGACAGAGAAAGAGAGCGAGCATGTGTGTGTGTGGAGAGAGTGTATGTGTGTGTTGAGAGATGGAGGGCTGGGTTTGTAGGGAGCGTGTGCGGGGGAGTTGGTGGAACCCTAGGGGCAGGGGTTAAGAGTTTGCAGGTCGCGAGGTCACTCCATTTTCCTTTCCCTCAGCCTCATCCCTCTCTAAAAGCCATCACTGGTGTACTTATGAGAGTAATTTATTACAGTGCGCTCTACCCACTGTGGCCAGGGCACTGTTAAGAGCACATCTCATTTACTCCATTCATAAGGGAAAAGCATGCATAAATACTTTTAAATATACGCCCAGAAAAATAGTACCTCTAGCGGTTGAGGAGGCGGTGGAGGAAGGGGCTCTTCAGTTTGCTGCTTAAGTGACCTTGTTATTAAACTGCAATGTTTTTCCATCCAATCACAGCAGCTCTGTGCTTGGGTGCATCTGAAATTTGCCTTTTGCCCTCTGGTTACTTGATAAATTATCCTCCACTGGGTTGTTGAATGATCTCCTTAATGGAGTCTACATCGCTGAACAGCTAACAGATGCTTCACTGAGCAGGCATGCTGAGCCGAAAGGTGCTACTCTCCCAGGTGACCAGGGGTCAAGATTTCTGCGATATTGCAATGGAATGTTAAATATGGATTCATACAGTCACTCATGCATTTCCTCTGTTAACAACATGAGAGTTGTAACAACCGGAGAGTTGAAACAAAAGAGCGATAACCATTATCGTATGTCTCAGATGCCGAAAGAAGCTGCCTGGTAGAGATGGATGGCAGCATTAACACAGAACGGGAATGAAGGCAAGAATTACAATGGCTTTCTGGTATTTGTTATAGATAAAGTTCAAATGTAGACAAGCGCTGTCACTTCTGTCAAATCTGAAATGTACATCGCAAAGGTCGAGCTGATCTTCAGGCACCGTCAGAAAACATACCTGAAGGAGGTCAGACAGTCCAGGGAACACTGGGAGTGAGGGGTCCATCACCGCACCCATATAGACACACAATAAATACAATTGAGAGCGTGATTTTGGAAGGAAAGAGGAAACTGGAGAACCCCATGGAAACACATGCAGACCTGAGGAGAACATGCAAAACTCTGGATAGGCAGTAACCTGAGTTTAGGATCACAACACCCCTCCTTGTGAACCACCACAGATATCCCACTGCACAGGATGCTATGTAGTAATGTCATGTTAACTATATAAGCCATGATCATGGTTTTCATCTATCACTACACATGGTATAGTTTGGGTATCATCATTATGCATACAGCACAATGAAATAAAAAGGGGGGCCATCAGTGCTACATCATACACTTTTAAACAATGCAGTAATTATCTACTAACTGAAACTGTGAGAACAGGAAGGGGATAAGCAGCCTGGTCCTGTAAATATTTGGAGTTGGGGAAGTGACATCAGAAGGAGGATTCAAAAAAGTCCATGTCAAGCTGGTTTGACAGTGGAGAGCATTCAGTAACAGACACATTCAGCTGTGCTGAGCAAGGAACAGTACAGGAGATTGTTTGCACCAACAGCGATCACACTGTACAACCTTTTCACTGTGCTGGGACATTATTATATACTGAAGCACTTATAGGATAGGCTCACTGAGCACCACTGGACATTATTATCACACTTTCTACTCATATCACTATGCACTGCCTTCACATTTACACATCTATACATATTGCACATTTCTTATTATATGTTAATAGTATTATAGTCTATATTGCATACTCAGCTTGTGTGAGTTGTACAAGGTTTGGCTGAATATTTTCAGGTGATTCATTTGCTGTGACAATACACCACTACACTGTCACATGCATTATATTTTTATTTACTGAACATTATACTTTGGCAG
>JAOVVF010000036.1:19297378-19321380 GCA_028565595.1 Duopalatinus emarginatus | reverse complement strand
CTTCAACAGTGAGAGACGGAAACTAAGAAAAAAAAAAAAAAATATATATATATATATATATATATATATATAAATAAATAATATGCCTTTTATTGCATAAAATACGTATCTGATCACCTACTAAGCAGCACAGACCTGTTAATTTTTCATTAAGAGGCTATCCTTTTCTACACTCATAATATATCAGTTGCATCTGTTTGAACTTGTTACCTGTATAAAAGACATCTGTCTACTCACTCAATCAAACACACTTCAACCTCTTCACCACAGCCAAGACCAAAAAGCTATCCAGGGGCAAAAATTGTAGACCAGCACAAAGCTGGGATGGGCTACAGGAAACTAGGCAAGCAACTTGGTGGGAAGAAGGCAACACCATTGGCGCAATTATTAGAAAATGGAAAAAAAAATGAGAAATACAAGAAACACAATATGCTGTCAATCTACCTCAGTCTGGGGCTCCATGCAAGATCTCGCCCAGTAGGATAAAAGGATAATTCTGAGAAAAGTCAGGAATCAGCCCAGAACTACACGGGAGGACCTGGTCAATGACCTGAAGAGAGCTGAGACCACAGTCACAAAGAGTACTTTTAGTAACACACTACGCCATCATGGTTTAAAATCCTGCAGGGCACGCAAGGTCCCCCTGCTCAGGCCAGCACATGTCCAGGCCCGTTTGAAGTTCGCCAATGACCATCTGGATGATCCAGAGGAGGCATGGGAGAAGGTCATGTGGTCAGATGAGACCAAAATAGAGCTTTTTGGTATCAACTCCACTCGCTGTGTTTGGAGGAAGAAGAAGGATGAGTACAACCCCAAGAACACCGTCCCAACTGTGAAGCATGGGGGTGGAAACATCATACTTTGGGGGTGCATTTCTGCAAAGGGGACAGGACGACTACACCGTATTGAAGGGAGGACAGATGTGATCATGTATTGCGAGAATTTGGCCAACAACCTTTTTCCCTCAAGAAGAGCATTGACCGTGACCCAAAACACACAGCCAGGGAAACCAGGAGTAGCTCCATAAGAAGCATTTCAAGGTCCTGGAGTGGCCTCGCCAGTCTCCAGACTTGAACCCGATAGAAAAGTTTTGAAGGGGGCTGAAACTCAATGTTGCCCAGCGACAGCCCTGAAACATAAAAGATCTCGAGATGATCTGTATGGAGGACTGGATCAAAATCCCCGTGATCAAGAACTACAGAAAACGTCTGACCTCTGTAATTGCAAACAAAGGCTTCTGTACTAAATATTAAGTTCTGTTTATTTATTGTATCAAATACTTATTTCATGCAATAAAATGCTAATTAATTATTTAAAATTGATACAAAGTGATTTTCTGGATCTCACAGCTGAAGTGTACCTACAATAAAAATTACAGAACTTTTCATTCTTTGTAGATGGGAATACTTGCAAAATCGGCAGTGTATCAGATACTTATTTTCCCCACTGTATACAGCACATAAAGAAATGGGACATAAAACAGGATGACATTTAAATGCTGGTGATGTTACTGGCAAAACAATTACACTGTTTTTGAAGTACAGCAAAGAGACTAAACGTGTCTGCAGGCTTGTTTTACTCCAGAATAATAATAGGACTAATTAATTAATAGCATTAATGCTAATATAAGTAAAATATAAATATGTTTAAAATGCACACCTGAAACATGGCTATGCCTGAAGTCTACGTCTTTACAGCAAGTGTAGCAAGCGAACAATAATGATGACACTATTATGCACCACTATTTATTTATTTATTTCTTAAAAGGATGTCTGTTTTTGTTCTAAGACGTATCCAGAAATAAAGCAAATAAAATAACTCAAAAAGCATGAAATGATTCCACTTGCAAGCTTTCTAAAAATCCTCCAAGCAACATTCAACCTCGCCTAAATCTCTAAGACTCTCTAAAACTCTCATTTTGCCTCAAAAAATATACAGTCTGGAACGAACACGGTATACATTTCATGTTAAAAATTACAACAGCTCCTTACACTCGTTTCATGTCCTGCATTCATTCTGATGTGTTTGGCTGCTTTCAACAGGACAATGCACCGCCACACATGTCTAGAGAGGCCAAATTATGTTTAGAGGAACACTCATAGAGAAACAATTTTAGAGGAAATCCTATACCTCGGAATACAACACTGTGAAACGCTCTGCCTACAGAATATTTCCTCCGCTCCAGCAGGGGGCTGATCAAGTATTAGACTGGTGTCACAGGTTTTTTTTGGCACTTCAGTGTACATTAAAACGTGATTAATATGTCACAGAGAACGCATTCATTTCAAGATCTGTATGAGTCAGATACCACAATGCATGTGTGAAGTAAGCCTATTCAAAAAATCCCTGTAGTGTAGGGAGATGTGTGACATATGATCCAAAAAATATGCGTATTGGCCCGGATGACCCAAACCACTGCGTAAAAGTCTTTTCCACATCCTAGACTTTCAATGGGGTTAAGGTCAGGACTAGTGGGCAATTCATGTGTAAAAACGATCCCTCATGCTCCCTGAATCACTCTTATATATGAATCTTGGCAATGTCATCCTGGAATATGCCCGTGCTATCAGAGGGCAAAAACCTACAACTGTTATAACTTGCTCATTCAGAACATTCAGGTATTCTCAGGTGAATTCATTTTATTGCCACATAAAGTTGCTGAGCCTGGAACTGACCGATTAAAGCAACCCCAGAACATAACACTGCCTCCAGAGACTCAAAATCCAAACAGCCAATCACAGTGTATATAAGATCATGATTAGATATGGGTTTGACAGATCTTTCTCCCATGGCCGTGAAGCTGACTTCTATGTTATGTCTCTTTTATTGCTAACTGGATAATTATCAAGTGCTCATTTGGAGATACAGAGCTGACTCATAGTGTAACTGTAGTGATGACTAATAAGAGAACTTGGTTTTATTTTCACTTACTAATTACTAATCTGTTTTCACCCCTGAAGAGTCTGAAATGACTGATAACAGTCTGTAGTTTCCAGCATAAATAGCACAAGACTTCGCCAGGGAAAAATATATTTGATTGCTTTACTTTTAGAACAAGTTAATTTCATGCCAGATGTGGTGTGTGCACCGTGAAAATTCTGTTCAGCGCCTATATTCATCAAATCATTGTTTTCTTGCTAAAGGCTTTTAACATACAATATATACGCTATATTGTGCCCAGAATCTAAACTGGACATAGCTATATTTCAGCTTGTCCTGCAACTTTATGAAACTTTTAACTATCAATAAACACTAGATTAAATTGGCATTTATTTAAATCACATACAGTATCAGATCATGTTCATTATAACCCAACACTTATTACAGACATTTCTGTTATATTTATTGCTGGTGGGCACAGCCTATAAATAATATTGTGATATTGTTAGTTAAGCTATATTATGATACAAAATATATCTTGATCTCCATTTAAGTATATAATAAATGCTAAATTTAATACTTAGATGCATAAAATCCCACAAATGTAATACTTCTATTAGTCTCTGCAATATATGCATTAAAACATTCATAAGTGGTTTATGTTAGAACAATTTTAAACTTAAAATTTAACAACCAAGTTAAATTTAGCTGTTGATTTGTGATTTAAGGTCTGTGGTACTGTGTGGTGCTGCTACCTTTTGTGGCAATGCTTGCTGCATATTTGTGGCATATACTGCTCGCTCACATACTGGAATTGCGTACTGCTTTACTGGTAAAACAGTGCACACTGCTTCGAATTTAGTATGTACTGCTTGAGTACGGGCCAAACTAGAATTTGCGTTAACGGCACTATTTTTTTTTGTTGCGATAATTTGAGATTGCGTTAATGCGCAATATATATATATATATATATACACACACACACACACACACACACACACACACACATACAAATATGCTTGTGCAGCCAATGTACCAATTTAAGGCTATGCATCGTATTCCTAACAAAAGAGCTACTTAGTCTATAAAACAATTCATGTAGGTGTACACACATGCACTATCTAGCATGTGATTTCGCAACTGATTTCACGACTGATTTTGCTGACTGATTTTGCACCCTGCCACAGAACGTTCTGAGTAAGCAAACAACAACAACAACAGTTTCACATAACTTAGCAAGATTAAAACAGTGACTTACCTTTGTCTTTCCAAACATAGCGAGACTTGTTCATCATATCTGTAGAAATGAGCTTTAGAGTGGTCAAAGCTGGTGTATGGTAATCCTGTATTATCTGGCAATGAGTCTATGAGGATCAAACAACGAGAGGTCATATTTAAAAAAAACAGCCAAAAAAAAAGTGTTGCTTTATATTGTTTTTTTCTCCTCTGTATAGAAATTTGTTAGATATTAGATTTAGATATTTCAAGTTATTTAAAATATTTAAATCGCTTTGGCATTGCAAAAGTTTTTCTTGTGTGTGTGTTTTCTAGAAAGTTCCATCTAAAGTGATTTAAACTTCAAATACCATAAATTAAGAACTTGCTAAAAGGACTTTGGCCTTAGCAAAAGTTTATTAAGTCATGTAGAAAACTTGTCTAAAAAATGGCTTCTTTTCTTAAATGGTTTTAATGTGCTTTTTTCTGTCATTTTATAGTCACTATGAGTTATCTAAGGTGGAGCAACATACTGATGTCAATAGTACAAGAACACAGCCTCTGCTAAAGAACAACTTCAAGCTTATACAGCAAGTCTGGACATTAAACAGGAGAACTGCATCTCCTCTGCATGCATTTTATTTTTATATTAAAAGCTTTCCCAAATTCTATCCCATTGTTTTCTCTACTTACAAACTAAAAATCACAAAAGACTGTGATTTATTGTATCAGTGTGGCTATTTTAGGTTCTTAAAGTAATATTTGGAAGTGAAAGCCTGGATAAGGCAAAGGGCATACTTCAGCTAATGGCAAAGAACATATAAAACAGTCATAAAGCAGCAAATAAAAAAGCTCAACTATCAGGCCTGTCTTCCACACATCATTTCGATCAGAGATGGGACTGATCCAATCTGATATTGGTATCAGGTCTGCTATTGATGCCAGTTCACTAATCTGATATTGGACAAACGGGGCCAATCTTTATTCCAGTCCACAGCTTACACTGGACAAGGTAATGCAATATCAAATGAGGCATGCCACCAATTCAGATTCCATTCCACATCTTACACTAAACCCACAGCAACTTCAGTCTGTAACTAAGTGGGCAAATAACATTCTAACTCCCTTTTTAATAGAGTTTTTGATAGTTCAAATATTTCTCTTCAGTTTTTTTTAATTTATTTTAACAGATTTAATTTTAAAGGCTTAAACCGATGCAGCTTTCTGAATACTGAACCACTTCTTGTGTTTAATGCAGTACAAAGGTTTTTGATTCGATATGCTTTTCAGTTTTACATTTCGTATATGTCATTTAAATAAAGATTCATTACGGTTTCCTGGCCATTGCGGTTACCTGGTTATATATATAACGATAAATTCATTTTGACTGCATTTAAATTTAGTGCATTTGTGTATGTTTTTTGCTGTTCCAATAAGAGGTGATGTCAGCTTTAGCCTCATGATATATGACCTTAAACATATTACCAACAATAATAGTAATACCATTAAAGTAAAAAGAGCTCTTGTATTGGTATCACCAGTTGTGTATGGGGAAAAAGATCAGAACTGAAGTAATGTGGATTGGCCCATCACTAAGTATGAGCCAGACAAACCTGTTTTGTTTGGCAATAAGCTTTAACAAGTTCTTGCTTACCATCCCCTACTGGCTGTATGATTCGCTCAAGACCCCTTGACTGATAAAATTCCCTGATTCTCTTGTCTTCACCTGAGAAACAAAAACAAATAATTTAGAGATACAGTAATGCACAACTAAATGTTGTTGTACCAGTGCAGATCAGGGGCACTTACTCTCTTGTAGACCTGGAACAAGTTTGTAAACTATGTCTTGCATTACTCTGTCCAGCTTAAGATTTAGTAAAGGCTGCGTTTCATGAATTTTGATGTTACACATTGGACAATATTTGCTGGTCTGGAGGTATTTCACAATGCAACTCTTGCAGACTAGAAAGAGAAAAAAAACAAAAAAAAAACAACAACAACATACAATTAGCCAAACAATGAGTCATCCTGGAAAATAGTGCCATAAAAATCACATTTATACCATAAAGCTGCTGAATGCTTGAATGTGACTGTTCAGATGGGATGGATTACTTACTATAAACACAACTCTTACTGTACTGCTGATTGAAATTCAAATCAGGGGTTTGAACAGGACACAGATTAAACATGTGTTATTCAACAAAGCAAACCACTTTATTGTGGAGTTTTCTGTAAGGAGGCATTTATTCAATGTATGGAAGGAGTCTCCAGTGTCAATAAGCCAGTTAATTTTCAATGACAGGAAAATCTTCAGGACAACAGGTCTTCCAAAGTGTGTTTTTGTGGCACAATTAGTGAAAATGAACAAGTGAACTAACTTGCTTAACAACATTAAATGTAATTTCATAAATTACCGATAGTTATCCACAACAAATTGCTGTGGTATAAAAGAAAGCTGTGGTATACCACACTGTTATTAGAAAGGAATCAACTACAGGGTGGTGATGCATCATCCCACCCCAAGGATAATATTTAACATTTTCTTTTTAGGTTATTTAAGGTTTACTCTTTTGCCACATATCCTGACAGAAAATAAATATTTAAGCACTTGTGTACTTCTAGTGGATATATCCACTATGAACAAATTCACACAGTGTCTTTTGACTTTGTTCTTATAAATATGCAAAAAAAAGTCTTCAAACATTAACAAACGATATGTTTAAAAATTATAAGAAAAAAAGGACTGACAGCATGAATTACATACATCAGTACTTTGTTGCAAAACTGTGTTATTGTCACTCTGTGGCTCAATTTCTTTCTGCAAATTGTCCTCGTGACTGTCTCACTGCTGGATTTCAAAATCCACTATATATTTTCAAAGGAGTCGGGTTATTTTGGCTGTACACTGAAGTGCTATAAAAACTGGTACACCAGTCTAATATCTGGTAGCTTACGAAAAGGTTCTGTAGGCTTTGAACACAGTACTTCCTGCAGAACGATTCTGTTGTATTCCGAGATGTAGGGTTTTTGTGTCCAAAGCATGTTGCATAGCATTCCAAATGTGTTTGATAACATTGAGATCTGGTGAGATCTGGAGTCTATGCACTGTCCTGTTGGAAAGAGCCAGCAGTCAGTATCAGTTCTTCTGCCAATAAAGTATTTTTGGGGTCCTTGTCTTTTACTAAATTCTTTCCCCAGATCAGTTTCTTCTTTAATAAGATTAAATGTTCCTGCATGTCAATCCATTTGTGTTTCCCTTGATGTAATACTCTAGTAATGCTCTAGTCCCAAAGTGTCTCAATATCATGCTTTACTGTTGGGACTATGCATTCACTGTGGTAGTTCTAGCCAGGACTCTTATGGACTCCATTTGTTTATTAGGCTTCTTTTCATGTTCTTTATCAAAGTTTAATTGTTTTGTGCTCAGAAGGGGTCCAGCATGTTTGGTATGAACCTGGATAGGACTTCCTCAAGTGAATGCATAGTCCCGACAGTGAAGCATGGAGGTGGGAGTGTGATGACACAGGCTGCATGGGTGCAAAAGGTGTTGGGAAGATGACATTTATAAATGGTACAATGAATGCCTTTGGATATTCCAAAATGCTGGCTGATGAGATGCCTCCCAGTCTCCAGATGCTTGGCAGAAGAGGATAGTGATGCATAGCACACTACCAAACTCACAAAAGAGTTTCTAAAGAAGAAAAAAGTGAGAACTATGACCTGGCCAAGTATTTGAAAGCATTTTTTTAAAATTTTGCAACGCTGGTATCTTCCATGCTGAGGAGGATTGAGTGCATCATCAAAAATAAAGGTGAACACGCTAAATATTTAAAAAATAAAAGATTTGAATCACAGTAATGTAGGGTGTACTGACTTTTGTTGCATTACGTTTCTAGTCTGGGGCCTGTATTTTTAATATAGTAAATCTAAATTGTTAGTTTTTAATTTTACCTAAAAGCAAATACCTACTGTTCAACTTAGAAATAATGCCAGTACTGTAAGGTGATACAATTGTGAATTATTTTACATTTAAGCAAAATTGCACAGGGGTGTACTTACTTCTGGGAGATACCTTATATCTATCCGCTCCTTTTTCACAGGGGTTTGGCAAGGGGTGTAAGACAGATAAGGATTGTGGTGCTGTCAGTTAAATATTGCTCTGTTGGCTTCTCAGTTACATTTCTTATTGTTAGTCGGAGAGTGCGTTGTGAATCTTACTTGGCACACCTATCCTGGGATGATTAGTTGTGAATTATTTAACGAATTGCAGTAACAGGGATGTTTAAGGTTATTGTTAGGCCCTCACCATTACTGTTCCATGCTGGATAAAGTCGTCCCAACCAATAGTAATGTAACAACAGGTGCAAACAGCCTAGAATTTTATTAGTTTTTAACCTTTACAAGAAAACTTTTAAAATTATGTCTGCCATTTTTATGAATTTTTAGGCTTTTAGGCTTATAAACGCATACCTTAATTTGTATTACTACACAATCAGCCAAAACATTCAACCACTGAACGGTGACATGAATAACATTGACAACCTTGTTACAATGGCAACCTGTAAAGGGGTAGAATATATAAGGCAACATGGCCAGTTCTCAAATTTGATGTGACAGATGTAGAGAAAATGGGTAGGTTTAAGAATCTGAGCGACAATAACAAAAGCCAAATTGTGACGGCTTGGTCAGAGCATCTCCAAAACAGCTGGTTTTATGGGGTGTTCCAAGTTTGCAGTGGTTAGTACCTACAAAAAGTGATCCAAGGAAGGATAACTGGTGAACCACAGGGTCATGGGTGCCTAAGGCGAACTGATGTGATGGGAAGTCAAGGCTAGCCCATCTAAAGGAGCTGTTGCTAATGGGTTGGTGCCAGATACCACAGCACACCTTTGGAGATGCTGTTAAGTCTGTACCTCAATGGGTCAGAGCTGATTTGGTGGCTGTTTTGGCAAGTGGTGTTAATGTTATGGCTGATCGGTGTAAGCATGTCAAATGACATTATGTGTGTACATTTGATGTGGATATACATAAACACAAAAACTAACATCTAAATATATCTCTCCCCTCAATGCATGTTCTCTGCTTCTGTGAAAGAAAACAAATTGCCATGCCAGGAGCAGGAAATAGTAATAGTAATCGAATGTGTGAAACAAAGTCTGTAGTGTGGTACATGGTAGACAGATGGTTTTTTGTTATGCTTGTGTCAGTTTCACATCACACTCTTTGACTTCCTAGACTGAACAGCCAAAGAGGGCATGCTACAAATACTATAAGCAATGATTCTGACTGGCAGGACAGATGACCTGCAAGATCTGTCCTGCTTCTGCCAAACTTTAACCCCACAGAGAACATGTAAGATGTTGTGGATGATCAACAAAACACAGGTTCTCAAGCCTCATCCTGGAGCACCCCAGTCTGGACAGTTTAGTGCTTTTTTTAGGTTCCTAAGACACCAGAATCGACAAATCAGCTAAATAATAGCCATTCCTGGGTTGAAATGGGTGTGTTAATGTAAAGAAACCAGGGTTGAAAATCTCTGAAACAAAATAATATGCATCAGCAAGCCATCTTGTAGAAATAGGAACATATCTAGAGGGATCTGACTGCAACATCTGAACTGTTAGAACATGTGCAAAACTGGTACTTTTTTAATATTTATTTGTTAAACCTTTTTTTCAGTGAAGAGGTACAGGTGTTTTCACCCAAGGGTGCAAAGAACTTACAGGTGTGAAGACACTCGGTTATAGTCGTGGCATCAATAAAATATCCTGCACACAGGTAGCACACAATATGTTCATTCAGGTCCTTGATTTTTATCTTCACTTCTTCCTGTTAAATCAAACAAGACACAGAGACAGAGCTCATTAATGAACATGCTGTACAGAGAAAGTTTGATGGCAAATTGCAAACAGTGCTGCCCATTTTGTAGGTCTCTTGGTAGATTTCTAGAGCTGTTAACAAATCTAGTGATGCTCTGTGCAGATACTAGCTACTATATATTACACAGTCTTAAAGGGGATATGCAAGTTAGTGGATTGGATTGAACAAGTGGTGTTTCAGGAGCTTAAATTTAGTATAATAGCACAGAGAATTTTCACTGTTAGTATCACTCAACTTGTCTGTCTTCATTACACTAAGACTGTTACTACATTATGGGTAACACGGTGGCGCCGCAACAAGTGCTATACAGCTCCAGGGATCTGCAGCTGTGGATTCGAGCCTCGCTCTGGTCTCTGTCTGCGAGAAGTTTGGTGTGTTCTCCCCATGTCTGTTACCTGTGTGGATTTGAGTTGGGTGTTCCGGTTCACTCCCACCTCCCAAAAACACATTGAATATGCCAAATTGCCCCAAGTGTATATGGTACCCAGCAATGATTTGGTGCCCTGTACAGGGGATATTCCTGCCTTGTGCCCAGTGACTCGGAGTGGGCTTCGGACAAACGGTGACCCTAACGGACTGAGCAGTTAAGATAATGACTGACTACATTACTACATTACTATGATCTGTCAGCATAGGCGGTTCTAGATGGGGGCCAATGCCCCTGTAAACTTGCTCCTGGCCCCTGTTGTGGCCCCTGTGCTGAACAGATAATAAGTTTTATTAATTTTTTACAGTAACGTGAGCTGGCTAGAAGATTGGAACTGACGGAGCGTTTTACACGGACTCCTTAAAGCACTACACGCACACTGTTACCTGCATCTGAAATACCATGAACCATGTCATGTTCATCAAGTTGCTTTATCTTTTTTAAAAGTCCACAAACAATAAGTGGCCTACTAGTAGCCAATTGCACTGTGGTTAGTGTGGTACAGTGGTAACATCATTGGTTTCCCAAGTGTGAGACCTGGGTTCGATTCCCGGTCTGGGCAGCCAGTCTGTACTACACCAATAAGGGTCCTTGGGCAAGACCCTTAACGCTACATTGGCCTACCTGTAATACCAATAACCTTGTAAGTCGCTCTGGATAAGAGCGTCTGCCAAATGCCGTAAATGTAAATGGGTAGTGTGAAGGCTAGTACACTTCACTGTGTGCTGTGTGTCTTTCACACATTCACCTTTGGGTTAAAGGCAGAGATCTGATTTCCCTCACGTGATCAAAGAGCAATAATTAGTTAGCAAATTTATTTTTGCTTTCTATTTTATTATTGTACATGAAAGATTGAGATGATGAATGAGTCAGTTAAAAAGGTGTCATTGTACAGACAATGCTCAATGTGTTTGTTTGTTTTTTATAATTAACTAAAGTAAACATTTTGAACGCTTAAATGTTGGTGTGTTTTGTCCTTACATGTGCCCCCCTGAAAAAACACTGGCCCTACCTCGGCCCCCCCTAGTAATTTAGGTCTAGAACCGCCCCTGTCTGTCAGTCTGTGTGTCACCTGGCAGTCTGTGTGTCAGGTTCTGATTCATGATAAAAATTATGTACACGGCTCTGGGTATCATGACCAAAGCAGTTGTATATGGACTAAACTGTCTTCTTTATAATGTAACACACGTTGATACCATTTCAATTAGTTAATCAAATAAGTCAATTACGTCATCAGGCAACTTCTAATGACTTTTCTAAAGACTTTTGAGACCTTCAACGTAAAAAGCTGCAAACACTCTGTGTAAAAGCTCCATGGACTATAAACCCAAAGAAAACACATTTCCACGTGGAGCGCGGGCCATCCGAGGGCTTCAGAAAAAAAAAGTAGGACTCAACACCAAAATCAGACAGTTTCTGGATCAGAATGTAACCCTGTACCAGTATTTAGCCTAAAACGGGTTAATATAGGAGTCGCTTTTATACGATTTATATGTATAACGATACGTATTAGTCTCTATGTGGTACTGGGGGGTTGAACATCGCGCAGCCTCCGCGGTGTCGGGAAGCAGCGGAGTAAAGCGTCTTCGGTGAAGCTACAGCAATGAAGAGCTCCAGGCTCTGAGTAAGAGATTGGGATTTCTAAAATATATATTTATTCACTGATATACAATGTCTCAGTCTGAACATAGGTATAAAATCAATACACGAGGAGAAGACGGTGGAGGAGGCGGCGGCTGCTTTTACGCCCATGGATGCACTTGTTCGGTCGTGCTAACCAGCTAACAGAACAATCTTCCCCCGTCGTGAGTATGGACACGCTCTCTTTCTCTCACACTGAAATACACATGTCATATGGACGAGTTAACCTCGCTTTAGAGACCTCAGATCGTGAATCAACACCCTACAGAACCCTATAGAAAACAAAGCCAAGGGGGGGAGAAAAGAGCCTCGCGATGGTGAACAACAGCACACTCGATTCATCCACACTCACGCCTGCGCACAGCCGCTGCGTGCTCGCGCAGTCCGTGTCGCTTCCCCGCAGTCCGGACGAGTGCGCGACTGCACGAGCCTTATTTATATCGTATCACGAGCACTCGCTGAATTCCCTGCACGAGCGGCTACGCCGTGTCTCGACAAACTCTCGGTACTCACCTCATTTCTTAAAGGATCAAGCTTATAAACGTTCTGTAGTTGATTTCTTAGCCGCATAGCTATCGCCATTGGACCTTGCTCCGCCATCTTTGGGAATTCTGCTTACTTCCGGGTAACGGGAGTGGGCATGTTCGGTGGTGGTGGCGCGCAGTGTGAGAGAACCGCTGCTCGGAGTAATGCTGTAATCTGTCTTCGGCTTGTAATTACACGGCAGGCAGCACGTGGAAAAAGCACGGCGTTGTTATGATGTGCTGTCAGACTCGGGGAGAAATGAACGCGGCCTCACAGCAAATATGGCGCCAGAGTTAGAGAAATAAAGCTAGAAATACACTGTAGGAAAACTTGTCAGTAAATTTTAAGGCTCAGGGGATCGGTGTTCGCTGTTAATTATTGAAGGGATTCAATATAAATCAGGTAAAGTGTTGTGAGAAGTGTTGTTTCAGGTTAATAACAGAAAAAGCATCAATATTCATATTCAAAATGTATTTTGCACATCTTATGGTACTCTTAACTACACCTCACCTTGGCATACACTCATCTGCCATATCACTAACCCCATAGACAGATGTAGACCAGATTGTCAGGCCTAGATGAGTAGGTCTGAGCATCTCCAATCAGCTCTTGTGAGGCGCTCCTGGTATGCAGTGGCTCCACATTTTCAGTTCGGGCCTAAAACTCTTAACCCACATTGGTGAAGAAAACTTTAAAGAAAAAACATTGTCACCTGACATGCTTTTTGATTGAGTTTTGAAAAAGTATTTTAAAGTGCATTAGCTAAATTTCACACCATCAGTTTATTCACCCATTAATCAATGAACATGCGATACTATGGTTTGTGTTATACATGACACTTCACTTTCTATATTTTAAAGAAATATAACATATATCTGTTTCAGTGTTGATAAGATGTTAGATTTCTGATCAGAAGGTCATGAGTTCAAGTCCCTCCACCACCACCAAGCTGCCATTGTTGGGCCCATGAGTCCCATGCCATTGTTGGGCCCATGAGTCCCATGCCATTGTTGGGCCTATGAGTCCCATGCCATTGTTGGGCCCATGAATGAAGTCCCTTCATTCTCATCTACTTGGTTTTATTAATGAGATAAACTGTAAGGCATGCTGGACAAATGGCAAATTCCTTAAATTTAAAAATATAACATATGTGATTATGTTGTTGTTGTTCGGATTTCATAAGAAATGTATAGCTGGCATGGTCTGTATTACCACTACTAAGAAAATGGATGGTATAGTCTGTATTACAGATGGTCTGATCCACTACTAAGGGATCGGAAATTTAAAACCTGAACTAGTGTACTGATAAAATTGTTTTAAAATCCTCCAGATCAAATCCCAGTCTAAGGAAATTCCACTCATCCCACAAATTTAAAAACACTGCACTGCTCAATCATGGCACTATGGTGCAGGGGCTCAGTGTTCTCAGTTAATTACTGAAGGGCTTAAATATTAGATTAAATATCAGGTAAATAAATAGTGTTGTACAATCCTTCTACTCAAACCATCTCTTGTTTTAGGGGGCATCAGGAAGGTCCCACTGATATTACATTTACAAATGTGTAAAATGAGCAGCCTTTAAGACAAATAACAGGAAAAAAAACATCAATATTCCTTATTAAAATGTATTTTGCATGCCTCATGGCTACACTTCAGCTTGGCATCATCGAGCAGCCATATCACTAAATCCACCGACAAATGTAGACCAGATTGCGAGGCCCCAGTGACTGGGTCAGAGCATCTCCAAACTGCTCTTGTGATGCTCCTGGTATTCAGTGGTTAGTACCTACCAACAGTGGTCTAAGACAACGAGGTCATTGGCTCCCAAAGCTTACTGGTGCGTGTGGAGCCTGTCTCATTCATTTACACAGAAGAGCTACTGTAGCACCAAAAAGTAATTCTGGATATATTAAAAAGTGTCCGAACACACGGTATGTCACCATTTGCTGCAAAAGGGGCTGTGTAGCTTCTGAATGCTCAGACTGAGCATCAGATATGGACCATGGCGCAATGGAAGAAGGTGGCCTGGTCTGGCGAAACACATTTTATTTTACACCATATGGGTAGCCTGTGTGTGTATGTGTGCGGGTGCATCATCCATCTGCAGAAGAGATGGCACAAGGATGAAGTATGGTAAGAAGACAAGGTGGTGAAGGCAGTGTGATGCTCTGCTTGACAACCCTGAGTTCTGGTACTCCTGTAGATGTTACTTTGCCACCTACCTAAACATTTTGCAGACTCCATAGACCCTTTCATAGTGACGGTATTCCGTAATGGCAGTGGCCTCATTTAGCAGAACCGGACTGGTTTCAAATCTGATCAAGCATGTGTGGGATGTGCTGTACAAAGTCTGATCCATGGAGGCCTCACCTCACAACTTAAAGGCCTTAAAGTATTTGCTGATGTCTTGGTGCCAGATACCACAGCATACCTTCAGTCCATGCCTTGGGGGGTCAGACTTGTTTTGGTAGCACAAAGGGGCCTACACAATATTAGGCAGGTTGTTTTAATGTTATGGCTGCTTAGTGTATACTCGTATATCGGATACATGTAGTAAATAAAAATCAAATTATTGCTTTATATGTGTTATATGTGAATCCATTTAATGCCATATACTTGGAACATCCTTTTACATAAGTCATTAGGTTATGATAGGTTGTGTAAGTTTGGGTTGTTTTACATCATACTGTCATATTGACTGACATGGTGACTTTGAATGTGTGCTGTTCTCCAAATTATACATTGAAAGTAATGTATTAATTAAAAAACTATGTTACAAGTAAATGCTAATTCGGTGCTAAAACTTTCAACTCCTATCAGTAAAGAAAACTTGGAAAATTTAATATTGTTGCCTTTGGGTTCACATGATTTGAGAAGTGTTGACTTGTTCACTTGTAAAAAAAAAAAAAAGAAAAAACAGTATTTTAAAAGGCATTAGCTAAATTTTACATTTGAACATGGTATACTACATGAGATAGCAATTAGTATGTTTGTGCTATGTATGACACTTTACTTTCTGTATTTAAAACAAATAGAACAAAGAAAAGTTTTTTTCATCTGTTTCAATGTAGATAAGAAATTAGATATCTGATCAGAAGGTTACCACTACCCACTACCACTACCACCACCGGGCACTGTTGGGTCCTTGAGCAAGGCACCGCTGCTTGGTTGTATTAAAGAGATGAAATGTAAGGCATTCTGGATAAGGGCCAAATGCACTGAATGTAAATGTCAATGTACATGTGATTATGTTGTTGTTTGGATTTTCTAAGAAAGGTATAGATGATGGCATGATCCGTATTACTACCACTAAGAGAACAGATGTGTAAAAACTGAACTATTTTACTGATAAAACAATTTCAAAATCATCCAGATTCATTTCTCAAGATTAATCACCAGTGTAAGAAAACTCAACTCATCCTACAAATGACAAAATGTCGAAACCATGTTAAAAGCAAATAACACAAACTGTTTACTTTCACTCCTACGAGACCTTCAATCAGCTATACCTCAGCGATTTATCAATGTACTGTTAGTACTCAGCCAGTAGATGGCCTCAGGTACATTCCTTCTATTAGTGACTGCACTGCTTGGGTCCGTCTGTGATCAATGTGTGACGGTCAGGTGAGAAGGAAACTAGTGATTAGGACCAAATGCTTAAACCTGTGTATTGTACACAGAGTCTGATAATAACAGACAGATGTGTAAACGTCTCCTCTATGCTGTCATAGTACTCTGAATAACACACTTTTTATTCTGTAATGCAAGATGACATGAAAGTTACTGTTTTATTACACAATCCTGACTAAGACTTTGATAGGCTTTGGCATGTAGAAAAGGCTTGTTACAAAGACCCTTACAGTAAAGAAAAAATGTCTAAATGCCTAAAACATCACCTTAACAAATGTTTTATTTAGAGCAAAATGAGTGAATGAAATAATATTTTGTACAGTCTTTGACAAGTAAATCTTTGATGTATTTGAGGCGAAAAGTTTATATACACCTAGGCTAAAGATTCAATTTCATGCATTTCTCTTGGGAAGTCAGTCAAGGCATCTTCTTTAACTCAGAGGAAATGTGACTAATGTGACTTTGAGCAGGCTGGAGGTTTCCAAAAATGAATGTAAGGCTAGCCTTGGAACTATCTGATTGGCCAATTGTCATAATTTATAGTTCAACTTTTGCTGTATTTAAGGACCCACCTTTATAGCTAGTGCCTTTTTACCTTTTATTGTCACTTCTAGTGGGCATAGGGTGACCCCTGGATGCAGCTAAGCAAATTACTATTTTTTTTTTTTGCATTTTTATATCTGAATTGAATTCTGGGTTACTTGGATAAATAAAATCAAGAAATTGTGTGATGTTAAAAGTCAGCAGTAATATTTGGTGCCTAACATAGGCATTACTTGGATGTCTAGGGCAGTTTATTATTTTTTTTATAAACATATTTTTCATAAACATATTCATAACATAATTTTGAATGCTGCCATAGTAAGTATATTGGTTGTCATACATGCTGGAAAACGCTCGTGTACCTGACAGTGGACCTGCTGCGAAGCTTAGGAAACATGTCGCTGCTCTACCGATGTTCACTGTGACTTTCACTGCACGCTGTGGAAGTCTGCTAACAGTGATGTTGACACTATAATACACCTACCCCCTAGGGTATATTTTACCCTCAACCCCTGATCCCATCTCAATAAAAATGGGCGTGGTAAAAAAAACATATTATTTCAAATCTTTTATTATTTTATAACTTTTATTATGGTCTAGATTTTCTGTTGCAACTCACTTTAAGCCTGCTTGTTGAACTCACCCATGTACTGCATTTTTTTAACTGCCAGAGGATCTTTGGGTGCGGGGGTGATCTTACAGTAATGTTTAAGGACCATTAAAAAATTATTATGCCTAGTTTTGATAAGATTTGAATTCTTGGGGACTGACACATTGATATTTGTTGTCCTGCCAAGCATCTGGCTGAGGAGCACTACTTAATGAGTCTTTTAACACAGACATACACTCAAACATTTGATTTACTTGTTTGTAATTTAGAGATAGTAGATGTGTTTTCTGTCTTCTGCCCACCTAATAAACTGTTTGCATAGATACTTCTGACACTTAATTGGGACACACGCTGCTTGTAGATTCTCAGATTCTTTTGCAGCTGCTCCTTTTGCTAGCATCATGGAAAATTCACCATAGTGCATCAGCATACACAAGCTTATTGGGTTCTTTAATTCTGCTTGCACAGATACCCCATGGCTTTGTCATCACCCCTACTTTGCTTTCCTTGTACATTTTCAAAAATATACTGTACATGTCATCACTAAACTAGCTCTGAAACATTGCTAAAGTAAAATTCATCCTATTATTTACAGATCTGAAAACTGTCATGCTGCTTGCTTTTTGTACAAACTAATGCAATTGCATTTATTTTGGGACCAGAAAGTCAACCTTGACCTTCAATCACACTTAGCCTTCTAACAGGTACCCACAAACAGGAAAGCATCTCCTCGTTTCTGGTGTATCTCCAAAGGTTACCACTGAAATACAGAATAGAAATGTATTGTAATAGTATTGTAAAATGTATTGTAATTTAATAGAAAGGACTAAGTCTGCATGGGATATGTTTCTACCAGCATTGCAAACAAAGTTTTTTCTTGATCCATTCTTTCTGGCAGATTTGCTTCAGGTTGGTCAGACATTGTTGACTGCCATTTTTAATAAGATTCCCAGTGGGATTTAGGTCTGGACAAGTCTACTGTTGATCACTGAACTTTAGTGTTTTAACCATTTCTGTATTACTTTCACCCACTGTCCTGTTGAAAGGTCCAAGCTGAATAAAGCAGCTACTCTTATAAACCCCCCTGTATTTTGCTTTATCCATTCAACCATCTCTTTTGACAAGGATCTAAGGATAAATAATATCCCCAGAGCACATTTCACACCACAGTCAGATTTCACTAAAGTGAGTGTTAATTGAAACCATAGGCTTGTGGTTAAGGTTAGCCTTATAATCCTCAGTTTGATCCTCACAACGGACAAGACTTAACTGAAGTGACCTTGAGAAAGGCACCTAACCCCCAACTGTTCACTGGGTTCTACTGATAGGCACTGCTCTGGTGCTCACTGCTCACCGTCACTGTGCTCACTGCCTCCTGAGGTAAATTTCACTGCACTGTGGTCAAAAGAGTAGTTACCTTTCACTCCCTTTTAGTGTGCACCACACCTAGTGCTTTGAAACGTGCCACATGTATTATGTCGATCTTAGACTCATCACAGCAATCCACAATTACGCAGACCTCTTGAAATGATTGGATGTCTGGTGCACCTTCAGTACCATCTCAGCAACTGTGCTGTAATGTAATGCCTCCAGGGTGATTGTTGGCCTCACTCTAGCTGCTCTCACAAGGCTCTTTCTTGTGTTTATGCTTTAGTTTTGAGGGACAGTCTTGTCTAGGTGGTACTTGAATGGCAGCCTTCACTTTCTCACTATCGATCTGACTGTGCTTGATGGAATGCTTAGCCACTTAGATGTTTTTTACACCCTACTCCTAAGTTTTAAAGTTCTGTTACTGTATCTTTCACTTCATTAAAAGGCTCCTTAGTCATTGTCACTTGTTTCCTTCAGATTGACAGACTGTTCAGTGACAGTTGAGGTGTTTTTTTTTGTTTGTTTTTTTTTTTTGCTCAGATCATGGGAGCATGGGAGTATTTTACAATACTTATGCAACCCATTTTTGTTTTTTGGTTTTAAATTTTCCCTGAAATACTTGCAAAATAATTCATTTTAACCTTCACTCTAAAAGAAAATGAGTTTGCAATCAGAAATACTGTCAGAAAGAAAGTACTTTATCCAGTTAGTAAGACAAACCTTTGCTAGCACTATTCTATTCACTGATATTATACAAAGATTTGGAGAAGAAAGGGGTAATTTGATAGTCACTAATACATGAGAAATGTGCATCGCCCATGGTAACTTCGATTTTCTAAAACAAAGACTAATTCACTTGCTAATTATGAGAATTGGCCAATTGGAGTACACTGCCCCACAATTGTGCAACATCTAGAGTAAGCTTATTGTATAAATGTGTTATTCACTCAGGCGGAACTAAGAATTTTAATTACATTTATTATGTATAAAGTTGTAAATAAGGACTATATAAATATTAATATTGGTTAAGTTTTTTTTGTACGTCAACAATTGAAATTTGAAAAAAATAAATAAATAGCCCAATCCTTCCATAATATGCTCAAACAGGTTGGTAAATGCTTCTGACTTGTCCTGTAGACCTGTCTTGGACAGTGCAAAGTATATTATGGCCATGGCAGTCACCAGGGCAGCATCTGGACTAGACTCCATATGTGACCTGATCTGGCAAAATGAGTCACAGTGGCTTGCATAGCTTTTGACGCACTTGTCCTATTTCACTATTTTCATGTAGTTTTTAAATGAAATAAAGACAGTTTCATATTATATTCTCATTCTCTTCATTTTATTTATTTGGAATTACCTTTAGGCTATAGTCTATAATCCCGCAGCGTTTTGTTTTAGCCGCCCATTCCCGCCCACAGCTAACCGCCTATTCCAGTGAAATTTGTGTCGGGTCCCGCGGGACCCAGCAGAACCTAATCCCAGTGCAGACCTCTAGTATACGTGTTTTAAACATTTTGATAGGTTCAATAAGACCAGAGACTGATGTTTTCACCCCATATTTGGACAACTGAGATCATAACATTCCAGAGGATACCATGACATAGGGAAATCCTTGGTTGAAACGAGCAGGCTGGTGAGATAAAACAGCGTGTATTCTAAACATTCTTTGTAACATTTGAGAGTTGCAATTTAACTTAAAGAGCCATTTAAGAGCATTTTTACAATAACTGTGATGATGAAACTTTTTTGCGATTAATTTTGAGGATATATTCTTTCATTTAAGACAAGAAAAGAAAAATCAATAATTTTTTATATATTTTAGTGTATTCTGCCTGAATAATAAAAAAAAAAGAGAGCCGCCCTCATTTTGGCAGATCGGGTCACATATCATCTGCCTGGCCTTCTGTCTAGGTCTGGAGAAGGTCCTGGAAGCACTGTTTCTACTCCTGTGCATAGCTCAGGTTGTGCTTGATGTTGTGTCTGGTTGATGCCAGTGAAGGTCTTGATGATTTTCCCAGGATCAAGGACTCCATGGTGGTGGCTCTTCCTCATGTTAGTGCATCAACTATAATTTGGCTGTTTAAAGCATAAATCAAACAATAAAAATATATTTATACAGCAGTTCTGGTACATTAATATGACTGCTTGAGAGTGTTTTTCATTAAGTATAAGTATAAATTCATAATAATGCCATGGGAAGTTTCACTGGTTATATGACTCTGCTCATTCCTGCTCACCACATAAAACCAGGTAAAGAGGAAAAGGAAGAATGCAAGCCAATTTTACCGGAGGCACCTTTAAGAGGAATATACAAATCAGTGTAATCTAGACAGCTAGCTGATGGGCTATAAAGTGAGTGTAGCTTTTTCAGGATCTATTTTCACTAACAGAGCAAAAATAAACAAAACATTTAGCCATACCGTGTATGAACTGTTACTCAATAGTAATTTCCTGTTTATAAACTTGTTGTATAAAAGTAATATCTTACTCATGCAGTTATTTTGAGTATAACCACAGACTTGCTCGAACGATATTGCTTACTTGAATGAGAAAGCAATATAAAATGTGGAAAACCCTTGAGGGGGTATGTATGCAAAGCACTCCAGACAATGTTGAGCCTCATATTTCTCTCGCATTCTTAACATTTTAAGGCATATCTCACCCAAAATCAGGTCCAGATCTAAGACTGATCTTTATATTGTACATTCTTAACATTTTGCAATCACTGAGTAATATTTTAAAGAAAACAAACTTCTACAATTAACTGAAATTTGAGACATAAATGAAACCCTAAATGTAAATGAATAAGACACCAAAGACCTGACACTAAACCTAACCCAAATTGAACACCACTTAGAAACATGATCATAAACCTCACAGAAGTGCAGCTGGACCTCCAGTACTGTAGGCCTGTGACATAGCCGTCACACTGAGACCTGCTGCAGGTCAACGCACATCTGACTGACGTGGCTTTGAATACACTCTATTTCCAAAACAAGCCCTAGGGCCAGAACACACTACAGCATTGCCTAAGACAAAACATGTCAAAGAGACTGAATAGAGAGAGATCAAACATAAGACTCTGTACAACTTTACTCAGTTTACGTGAATTTTTTTCCCCAATTTTCTGGCCAGACACCTAATACGCTTTGGCCTCCCCATCCTCAAATTGAAATAATGGAGCTGTCTGATCATACTGTCTAGCAGCCAAAAGCTAGCAACGTGGGGGAGAGGCAAGGTAAACGCTCATCTGATGAATTGACTGTCCTTCATTGGCAAGAGTTCAACAGAGAGGGAGAAAAAGAGGAAAGCTTGAAAATGAAAACATGTCAAACCATATGGCTATACAGTGTGTTTCTTTCTGCGATTCATTCATGTGAGGGAAAACCAGAATATGTTTTATCAACACAATAGTACATGCAGACTGTGTTCTCTAGGCTTTGAATCAAAGCCAGATTGTCGTAAATGGAAACAGTCGATTTCACTGATTCTTTAGAAATGCAGGGGAACTCAATTACTAGAAGGCATTGGGAAAGCAAACGTTTTTCTTTCCTAACAAAATGATGTTAGTATTTCAAATTAACCATGTCATAATATAATTTTATTTGTTGTAAACACTGACGTTCCATTGATAACAGTTTTAGTCCCTTTTATTTTGCACCCCTGGTTTGGACCTGTTCACCCTGAGCTCTGAAAACCCCCAAACAAACATATCAAGCAGGTGGGGGGTGGGGGGGGGCTTTCTCGATGAGCTTTGCCAGGGGGAGGCCCTTTATTCTGGGCACACAGACTTTTGCCTCGTCTCTTGTCCCACAACAATCAGAGCATGCAAGGACAGACACCATGCTTTTTATCCCCTCTGGCAAATAGCTTTCAAGTGCCAGGGTAATGAAGAGAGCACCCACTCTCTGCTCTGTGCTTTGTGATTATTTCTTATGTGAAGATCTGATAGCTGCTATCCGGTCACAATAGTACTGTAATACTACCTGCATGGGATGCAAGTCATTTGATTTACAAAATTGGATCATATGACCTTGGGCAGAAATCCTGGGTTCAACCACCAGGTTATGCCAGAGTCATCTAGCTACCAGTGCATTGAAAGGCTAGCCTGTCACCAGAGTTTGCAATCCTCCCATACTTATTGCTGTAGTCACTGTATGTTAGAAACATCTATTTTAGAATGGCATCTTGCATAGGCTTATAAGTGTGGAAAGGCAACAGTGCCAAATTGAAAAGCAATCACTGCACTGAAACAATGTGAAATGCAATGCACATTTGTCATTGCTTTTCCAAACTAACATGCAGAATATGTGCAAAATGAAAAGCAAAACTGCTATTACATGGTTTCTACGTCGCTTGAGCTCTTTACTGAAAAACAATACATGAGGATTTGCTTTTCAAAAATTGAATACTGAATTTGTGTCAGAATTGAATACAATCCACCTCGAAATGTTATCGGCTCAACTGGATTGTATTACACAGTGTGGCACTGTGAAGGCACCAAAACAAAACACAAAGTATGCGATTGCATTTAGCAAGAGAAGAATGCTGTATATTATGCCACAATGAAAATAAATCACAGTCCTTTACCGAAACTGGGGTATAATATACTATACAGTATATACTACACACTAATACTATACAGTAAATATAGAAGCATACTATCAAACAATAAACAATGAAATGTCATGTTTTCATCTTATTTTATTTCGCTTTCACACACACCACTGTTATTCGGCATTCTGAAACGACACTTTCTCTGGATTGTTACAGCTACGAGTGATTACTTTGGTCTGGTTTCTCAGACACGCCCCATTTTCAGTAGAGGTCTGTGATTGGACAGTAATTACTTTTCATTGTGGCACAAATACAACATTCTTCTCTTGGCTAAATGCAGTCGCATACTTTGTGTTTTGTTTTGGCGCGTTCACAGTGCCACACTGGAATACAATACAGTTGAGCTTGAGATTACATTTCAAGGTGGCTTGTATTCAATTCTGACATTACTTCATCAATTTTTTAAAAGCAAATCCTCGTGTATTGTTTTTCAGCAAAGAGCTCAAGCAATGTGAAAGCAATGTAATAGCAGTTTTGCTTTTCATTTTGGCACGTATTCTGCATGTTAGTTTAGAAAAGCTATGACACATGTGCATTGCATTTCACATTGTTCCAGTGCAGTGATTGCGTTTCATTTGGGTGGTGTGGTACAGTGGTAACATCATTGGCTCCCATGTGAGAGACCTGGGTTCGATTCCCAATCTGGGCAGCCAGTCTGTG
>JAOVVF010000036.1:19264566-19278569 GCA_028565595.1 Duopalatinus emarginatus | reverse complement strand
GTGTGTGTGTGTGTGTGTGTGTGTGTGTTTCTCTGCACAGATGGGTAAAATGTTGAGGTCAAACTCCTCTTTGTGCACAAGCACTGTAGTCAATAAGTGGTTTACTTTAACTTCACTTTTTTTGCACTTTGCCAATGGTGGTAAGCAATTCAGAACTAACAGAATGGAATATAATCCTTATGAACTCCATGTCTGACGTGTTGTTGTGTTTGCAATGTTCTGAAATGTTGTCATCAGCATGCAGTTTGTGTCACTTGTGTTATTTTGTATAATGGTCAAAGCTCCTGAAGTGCACTGGAAATACAAAATGGAATTCTAGGATAATTCCTCAAAAGCTCATAAATGTGGAAATGTGACTTTTTCTCTCTCGTACCACTTTAATGCCACGTCCTTCTCACCCCAGTGAAGTAGACTCTCCTTTTCTTTCAACTTTCCCAGACATTTCTCCTTTTTCCAGAGTTTAAAGCCTCCAAGAGGTTGGCACTGATTCAAATACTCCTGGTGCAGGCATATGCATATTTCTCCTTGACAGACATGAATAGCCAGCAAAATAAACAATGTGAATAAAACTTGCTATCTGCACCCAAATAGCTCATGCTGCACTTACCATACGACAAACTTGATTTCGGAGTCTTGTCCCCCATCCCTCTGTCATAGCCTCGTTCAGCTTTGGTCTGCTTTGAACGATTTGTCAGGCTTTTGTGAACCTGACAGATCGATTGACTGGCATAGTGATGGCTTGCCTTGCACATGCTCAGGCTTGATCTTGATATGCACGCAAAAGGAGAGCACTGCCAAGCAAGAGGCTGAGAGGAGACTAGAATAGTAAACATATGAAAAAGAGACGGATTCGCAATAGACTAATTAAGACAAGTTCGAGTTAGAGTGGGATACAGTAGATTTTTAACCAAGGGGTAAAAATGTACCAGGGTTAAGTAGCATCAGCTGTGATGTGAGGGTGATACAAGAAGAGGTCACACATCTAGAGAAACAGATGCAAATTATAAAAGCATTACAATAATGCAAGTGCAAAAATATGTGTACAGTATTCATTCATGCATAGATTTTAGTGCCTTCACAAAACCTTTACAGTGTTCACATTATTCGAAGGATAGGACTCTCTCGCTCTCTCTCTCTCTCACACACACACACACACACACACACACACACACACATGACAAGATTTGGGTGGGCCATATATAGTGAGTGAAAAGTCCCAGTACATGAAAATTGAGACACTGTTAAGGAGAAAGAGAGAGGGAGAGAGAACATGTGTGCGTACATGTGTGCATGCATGTATGTCTTATCCACAGAGATTAATGACCACTAGAGGTTCGTTTTCTGTGAACAGTCTATATTAGCTTACATTGAGGTATAGCCTCTATATCACAAAACAAGTCTGGAGGAGGGTGGGTTTTCTATGTCCCCCACCCCACAAAAGATATAGCACATATTGCACTTAATTCTACCATGATCTCAGTCAGTGTTTTTCAAGTTAGGAAAACCACCCATGCTCCTCACCACTTGAATCACAAATGACTCAATTCTCAGACTCAAACGTGATGGTCAACCTGGACCTCTCCGGTCACAGTGACATCACTGGTCCCACCCAGGCTTAATCAGTGGCAGATTGCTGAAAGAAAAGAGACACACACAAACACACTGACTCAAAACTAAGACAAGCTTTACAATGAAGAAACTTACAGAAGCTGGTTTGATTTGATCAGAACTTACAAGCATTCACACCAAACCACTGGATGACCAGTAAGTGTTCAGTAGTCAGTCAAGTCTGTTATTCATGGATCAGATGCTTGCTTATTGCACTTTACTACCGAACAGTGCAGCGTGGCATGTCAAATCAAAAACAGAACTATTTGTATCCTAGGCAAGTGTGCGTGACATTTTCCAACACATAATAGTACTCGTGAAAGCAGATGTTCTCTGGAGGTTACTGGGTGGTTACTAGTGATAGGCCAGAGAAATAAAAAAAACTATTTAATAAAAAACTATAAACTATCAAAATATTTTTACATGCAACTAGGAATATCTCATTACAAAATGCTGTCACGTTTCTCTCATAGTGTAGGGTATTAAGCTTCAGAAAGCGAGTTTGTTCTAATGGTATCGAGTGCACAATACTGTACAAGCGTGACAATACTGTGGTGTCGACATGGAGGGGTGTTCGGGCGAAGCTGTTTCACGTGTGTGATTACAGCCACCCATTGGCCCAGAAAAACCTTTATGTCTTTACTTTGTGCTTTGCGAAAATCATTGGGCCCTAAATTCTCTATTCCTGCATCTGCAGGCCCCTTGGCCAAAGCACTGTGCTCTTCCAGACACACATGGATGCAACAATAGGGCATCACTATTGCTGTGGAGATGCCCCATGCTCCTACATCCACACTAGCTCAGACTAGTACTCATTCTTTGAATGTATGCTACATCAGGCTATGCAACTCGCTGTCGGTACACTGCCTGCAGTATTCGGGAATCTGTGTGGATAAATCCCCAATCCTTACATGGTTGCACTAACACTAGTGAGTAACTTCAGCTGGATCGGGGCCACCAGCCATTTCACATGACAGCTGGTTCGAGAACAATGCAACTGCTTTATTAAATGTGACAAAAAAATAAAACAATCTCAAACCTTTCAAAATCGAACCAATCATCCAAGACACCATGGAAGGCAAACATCCAGACTCTTCTCTGTTCTGGCACCGAGGTGGTGGAATGAACTTCCCCTTGATGTCCGTACAGCAGAGTCACTTTCTGTCTTCAAATTCCAGCTAAAAACTCAACTGTTCTGTAAGCACTTAATTGAAAAATAAATGTTCGTGAACCCTGTTTGTCTTTTTTATTCAGTTTTGTTGACTAGTGTACAACGTTTTGGATCATTGATACTTGGTTCTTGAATCCTGATTTACCTTTACTACTTTCAGATACTCCAAGAATTTAACTAAGCACTCTTGCAAGTCGCTCTGGATAAGGGCGTCTGCCAAATGCCATAAATGTAAATGTAAAAGTTTTATTTTTTGCTGCTTCTACTCCAGAGCATACTGCATATCGCATTACGTTTCCACTCGGTCACTGTAGAGGTGGGCCATCTAGGCCACCGTACAGCAAGCTAGTTAGCCAGCTGCCTTGCTAGTGCACTCCATTCCGACAAAATTATACGAAATATAAAATCATTTAAAATGATTTTAAAGTATGTATTTTAATTTTAGTTAAAGGTTAATGCACTGTGGTAGACTGAAGTCCATGTTGACTTTTGTATTATTATATTTTGAATTACTTCTTTATTGATAGCTTTTTTTTAATTTAAGACAAAGCCAGACAGCTAAGATAACCTAATACTGGTCATTTTAATTACAGAATTTTATGCACAATCCTATTTTTGGTATAAAAAGATTTGATACAGTAAGGAACCTAAAAGTATTGTTTTAAATAAATGTTCTATTTGTTTATATTATTTTTTCATCTTGTCAATCACATAATTTAAACAAAATTACAGCCTATCCTAAATCAAAAATTGATTCTGAATCAAATTGTGACCCCAAAAATCAGAATTGAATCGAATCGCCAGACAGTGAGAAATTCGTACCCCTACTATTTATAGCTTTACCTAAGGTCATCAGCTTGTATCGAGTCAAAACAGACAACCAAATTTAGTATGTGTATTTGGGCATGGCAAAAATACAGGCTCAAATATTATTTAAAATAAAACTGTCATTGAATGTTGCATTGTTGACATTGTCAACCTTTTGGCAAGATTTGGGGATTTGTTTTGTCTTGCTAAGTACATTGCAATGTGCACCTCACATTTTTATTTATCGAAGAATGTATTTAGTAAAGTAACAATTCCAGCAGTTAGTATAATCATCATTCAAATGATTAGTTGAAGATACACCACCTAGTCTCTGTTGTTTCCCAAAACTGGCATGTACTTGCCAGGAAAACAATGACCCTTTTCATTACCCAAGGTCAACTCATGACTCATGTTGTTTAATTTGGGCATATAAAAATTAGGCTAGCCTTTGTAAACGCAACATGAACAGACAGGACCATAATGGTCAGAATGCCATTCAATCAATTACACCTAAATTAATTTCATTACATACTGATTTTAATTTTGGTCCGTGCACTTGATTTAGTCTACACCTAACCTTAAATGATGTGTTTGCACCTGCCCGAACAACTGAACTCATGAGGCAAGCCCACTCGTGTTTAAACCACCCAACCCAAAAGATATAGGTGATATAGGTTATTTGAGACCAATTTGGTAATACAAGAACCATTTTCAGAACTGATACTCCTTCCAACAGACCCAAACGTGAGGAGATTCATGGCAGTAAGGAGTAAACCCAGCACTCATAACTAATAATAAAAGCCAAAACATCTCGCCTCACTGACAGTAATGGCTTGTGTGAGATTTAAATGCAACGAAAACCGAACCTCAAACTTTGAGGATGAAACCAAGGGGTGAATCATTGTTCTGGAGGTTTGATGGCAGCTTTTAGGGATGATTGAGTATACCTTGTGGGTGTTCAAATAAACAATGTCTGGTTACAACCAAATTCCATTCCTGTCGAGGGATTGGAGCACCACCTTAGTTACAGCACCATCCCATGTGTTGCTACCTCACTGCAGTCCTGAGATCCATGGGAAGCCTAAATATTCTATCATTACAACACATTTCTTCCACTCAAAACAGCATTTAAAGGCCACCAAAATATACTTAGAGCCATGTCAGGTGGTTCATAAAGTCTTGAGATTTATTGGCTTTTATGTAAAGGTTACATCACTTTCTGTGGTGCTTGTGGCTTGTGTAAGGTGTCTGTCTATGCAGGTGACCACAGCGCAGCACACCACTTAACCTCTTCACTCTAATGTTGCCCAGCGAGCCGCAAAGCTTCATCAACTTTATGAGAGAGAAAAACGGTGAGGACAGGCCTTAAAAGCTTGTTTATGAAAAGCGAGTGTTTACCTTGTGCTTCTAAATGGTTTTTAGAGGGGAACAGGCAACAAAAATAGGGGAAGGGTGAACAAGGGGGTTGGAGGGAGGGAGAGAGAGACAGTAGTGAAAAGACAGCAAGCCAGAATTACAAAAGAGACAGGGGAAAGGATGGAGAGAGCGATCGAGAAAGCTTAAAGAGTGGAATACAGAGGGAGGGATAAAAATGGAAACAGGAATAGGGAGAGGAAGGGTTTTTTCAGAAGGTAGCACTCATTTGGAAGAGCGCTGTGGCTGCTGAATTAGTGGGTTTGGTGTTCTTTAAACAGTTTCTCTCACTGCACTTTTAAACATGAATTAATATCAAATCCAGGCATTTTCTTGCACGATCTCCGACATGCCATCTCACCAACACACTGGAATCTCGTAGGGGTGTGTGAATCATGCAGTAATGGCATTCCTGCCCTGCTACATGGCTGCTATTTCCCAGCCATCAATCAAGGGCAAGAGCAGAGGCGTTAGGAGGAGGGAGGAGGAGGGAGGAGGAGGCTGCAGTGGCGGATAGGGAGGGCAGGGCAGCAGATAGTTGCTGATATTAGTGCCAGGACACCGATAACACAGTGACCACTCTTTAGCACTTTCAAGCTTAAGCATGAGAAGGTCTTGTTAATTGTTAAGATTAGTGGAGAGGTGAAAAATTATTTCAGAAATGATCACATTATCCAAAACCAAAATTTTCAAATTAGAAATATACAAGCATGGATTTAGTTCTGGGATTGCAGTCTTGTAATTGCCATTGACAGGTATTCATTTTGGCCTAGCAAAATTCTTATCAGAATCTACCTGTTTAATAAATAATTATAACATTTATTTAAAAAAAATAAGAATAGACCCCTGCTTCATGACAATCAGTAAGGTCCCAAAAACTCCTAATTAATGCTTTGTTGTAGCCATCATTCTTACAGTCAGTGCTGTGATAGGATGTTTGTTTGGTATTATGGTAAGACTTAAGAACAATGCACTTACACTCTACAGTATTTACTTCTTTTCTTTTAGTTCAGTGGGATTATCTGAGATACAACACTGGTCCAAGGATCTTAGTTGCACATGGGTCTTAAAATGAAGTAAAGCTTGAATCAAAACTCTGTTTTGAGGTCTATGCTAATCCATGACCAATAAGATTACAGGGTCTCCTGCCTACACTCAGCAGCCACCCTGGGAATGACTCTGTGAACTATTGAAAACAGTCCAGAGACCAGCATCATTAATGGAAGTGTGGTAGTCAATCGTATAAAATCATTTAATATTATTTTGACAGTACATTAAAGAATGTGAGGGACAAAAGATCAATTTTCTGTTCATAAAAGACTTGAGATCTGTGAACAGACTTGGCACTTGATTCAAGTCTCTTATTTACCACCTCCCTTCTCTTTTTCTGCCTCTGTCGGGTTTCTCCCTTTTCTGTCTTTGCTCTCACACCGGACCTGCTCAGTCATCCATTACAATGCACACAAAAGGTAGAGTGTACCAGTGTGTCCTGAAGCGCACAGGCTACCAAAGGCCACATCGTTATTTTATTTGATATGATAAAGTGCTAGTAACACCAATCAGAACCAATATTCAGAAAATTAACTTTGATCTACAGCACAATTCCCCCTGAGCTGTCTTTTCTTCCTTTTTAAGTAAAATGTCTAAAATGTTTGACCTCACTTTAAGTGCCTTGTCTGGATCAAAGTAATACTGTAGAATCTTTTTACCCAGTCCCCTGTCTCATCTTTATCCACCCCCTCTCAACTCCCCCTTCCTTTAATTCCCCCTAATGCCTTCAAGACTGTATGGAACAGAACTGATCCTTTCTATTTCACCTTTATCATGCTAAAGGTCTAAAAGGGCCAGGCTTTCACTAACAATTAGGTTGGTGTAACATCAGCACATGATTTGGCATATGTGATTATGGGTGTGCAAAAATAGACCTTTTACCAGTGAAGGGACCTGGAGCGGTTGATATGTGCAGAATGTCCTCAAAGCCTTTGATATGGACTGTTTTCTAATTGAACCGAATGTTCTGGAAAGTTTATGTTGCTTTTAGAGACCCATTACTCTTCTAATCTCAGACTATCATCAGACAGTGTTTACGCTAGACACACAAAACCTGCTCCGCACTTTGAAGGGTGAGGATCTTCTCATCATTCAGAGGGAATGCTTTCAAATGCATTGAGAGATTAGTCCAAAAGAGAGGTCCAACTACAATGGTAATCCTAAATTATTCCTGACCTCGACCTCAACCCAAAAATCTTTTTACCAATCACTTATATACATCATATGCCAGCGTTTATTAATCTAGGTGGCACTGAGAAGGGGAAAGACAGTTTTTATCTAGCTCACAGGACAGTATGTTCAGAGTTGCTAGAAACAAGGTAGATAATTGATGCGATTCAAGATAAAAGCTTGTCTGGATCTTTATCTAAATCTGAATAATCTCTGATTTGTAAAGCTTAATTCCTGCTGTTTTTCTAACATCCCTGACTCCCAAAACTTTTCCTCACTTTCTTACCATTTATAATATGGGTCAACAACATATACACTGAAATACCACACAAACTGGTACAGACTGCAAAAAAAAAAAAAAAAAAAAAAAAAACTGTACAGATTTCATAATGGTATGGGGGATGTTTAGCTGGCGTTTCAGGGGACCCCTGGTACATCAGCAAAAATCTGTGACAGGTGAGCATTAAGTGTGCCTCCTTTCACACATCCAGAGACACAATATTATGGTTAGAGGAACACTCATCTGAGTTTGGGGTTTGCCATTCCCACTTAAGTCACCAGATCTTTATCGAACACATTCAGGATGCTATGCAGCATGCTGTGGAACACAGAAATCCTACACCTCGGAATACAACAGAATTGTGGATTGTTCTGCAGGAAGTAAATTGCCTAGAGAATCTTTCCGCAAGCTTGTGGAGTCCAAGCCCTATTGGGGACTTACCAAGTCTAAGATGGTATACCAGTTTTTCTCGTACATCAGTGTAGGTGGCGCATATGCTTCACTTGAGAGTCAAATTCCACCTTTATTCCATGATTGTGTGTAAAATGCGTTTATTGGCATCTTTAAAGTTTAACAAACATTTGTCGAATATTAAAATACACAGGAGGCAACAGGAGGTATGTTGCTGGATGATAATACATGTTCCACCCAGTTTCTGTGCAGATGAGACATTTTCATGTTACATTCAGCAGCCCACATGAGAGCATATTTGTAGAAGTCTTGTTGATGGTTGATCTGTGCTTTTGTTGAAGTGTCTCCAGTGCAGAATGCTCTTAGAACTGTCAGATCGGTATGGCAAATTCCAGTGTTTTTCTGAAACACAGGATTTGGAGATCATTGTTGTGAAAGACTCTCAGCATGTTGTCATAGTCAAAATCAATTCATTCAGCAAGCTCCAGGGAGGTCGGTCATTAAAAGCCTGGGCGACACAAACACTAAGCCTTATCTTTTTACACATCCTCATATAATGCCCAGAAGGTGGCAGATCCACTCCACAATATGCCATTAATTTCATCGTCTAGGGCGCCTTATCAAAATATTTTCTCCAACTTCCATCAAAATATTGCAGTAACCTTGGAATCTGTCAAAACATTTGGATATTTTGGAGTTTACCTGACAGCTGCTGACGATTTCCCATCAGAAATATTCACCACGTCAGAGATTAAAGAGCTATTTACTTTAAACAAAGGGGGGTTTGATTGTGAGCAGAGCAGGCGTGCTCTCCACCTCACAGTGTTACATAAAGCATGAGCTTTCGTCTTGGCGCGGTGGAGTTGCAGACTGCTGGGTGAGAACATGACTGAGCAATGCTGGAACCTCTGCCCCCCCACCCCCCTTTTTTTTTTTTTTTTTTTTTTTTTTTTTTTTTTTTTTTGAAGAAAGTCTGTGATAGCTTCTTACAACACAGTCCTTGAGTGAAGGACATTATAACAGTACTGGCATTGTATCACCAATTAACATCTAACATTGTAAGATTGTGGTGAGGTGATGCTTGCCTAACTCATTAATTTAGATATATGAGGAGGTTATGTTTTTTTTTTCAAATTTCAAAGAAAGAAATTGCTTTATATTATTAATATTGCATATTCTAAACCATTTTGCTGTCATCTGAAATGGCAAATAATAGGAAACACAATGGCGGTTTCCTATACTCTATAGTATAGGAGTTCCTGAATCCCAGCATTTCTCCTATCTATTTTTTTATATTGAGCTTGGTACATTTGCGTTTGGCTCCAGAGCAGCTGCTCCTTCTTAAATGTTGGAGAGGGATTTTATTACAGTCCAGCTCTCCTGGGGAAACACCTCCTTTCAATTTAAGGCGGCCACACATCGAGCCAAAGCCACAAGCTCTCGTTTCAGCTTAGGATATGACCAGGGAGGTTTCTGCACTCTCCGCTCTTGAATCCCAGCCAACGCAGCCGTTCCTTAGCTTAGGGTTTAGCACCGGTTCACATAGGCCTTGATCCCCCCCCCCCACCTTCCTTTCCCTCGGTTGCAGAGCGATCACTGTCTGCAATGCAACTCAAGATGAGGGGATTCTTTAGGGATAGAATAACCACAGGTGAGTTAGCAGTCTGACAGCATAGTGAAATATCCCTATATTATATAAACATTACATCATTGCTCTTATAAGCTGCACCTGGCAATAGGCCACGTGTTATTAGTTTGAATATGGGAAGCAGCTTGTATTCTCAGCATTAGCAAAGTTATCTTTCCTCAACAAAAGCAGTCAAACACTTATAAATGTATATTAATGCAGTTGTACAGTGATGTTTGTAAGTAGTCATGAGATCACACTTTGGATTTGAGTACTAATAAAATAATGTAGATAAGATAATGTAATAAAGTGATTAGCAGTTGATCAACACGTGATGACAGTACCTCTCAAAAAGAAAATACTGATCATCAAGTTAGGTACTTGTACCTATAGAAAAGACAACAGCAGTGCAAACTATGAACTTTAGAATGTGACAAATAGCTATGATTGTTTGCATAAGATTGTACTTTAAAAAAGCTAAACATGAAGTTGATCAAAATGCCTTAAGGTTCAGTTTAAGTCTTGGTTACAAGTGAGACAGACTAGTCCAGGATAGAAGACAATAGCATCATTTTAATCTTGCCTCAAGCCTATCACTCCTTAAATGAAGCAAGGCTGCATCTGCGACACACTTTTGATGTTGTAAAGTGTTACTGCATTCTGTGACTAGCATTTGACTGATAGCCCAAACCAAGGAACAGCAAATTTTGATTTCTGACATTTTTAAAGTGTATCGTGGAATTCTCATATTTGCATAAATATACATGACATCCTATTTCAAATCCATAGGCATTAATATAGACCTAGTCCCCTTTTTGCAGCTGTAACAGCTTCTGACTCTGGGCAGGCTTCCTGCAAGATTTTTAAGTGTGTCTGTGGGATTTTTTGCCCATTCATCCAGAAAAATATTTGTGAGGTCAGACATTGATGTGGGACAAGAGGACCTGGCTCACAATCTGCGTTCTAGTTCATCCCGAAGGTGTTTAATGGGGTTGAGGTCAGGGTTCTGTGCAGGCCAGTCAGGTTCTTCTATACCAAACTCATTCAACCATGCCTTTATGGACGTTGATTTGCGCAATGGGGAGCAGTTATGGTAGAACAGAAATTGGCCTTCTTCTAACTGTTCCTACAAAGTTGGAGGCATACAATTGTCCGAAATATCTTGATACGCTGAAGCATTTTGACTTTCCTTTATTAGAACCCCTGAAAAATAAACCCATAGCATTATCCTTCCTTCACCAAACTTTACAGGTGGCACAATGAAGTCATAAGGCATAAAGCCATAAAAAGTTTTTGTGCTGATGTTAATGCCAGAGGAGGTTTGTGACTCTGCAGTTATTGAGTCAGCAGAGCATCAGCAACTTTTACTTGGTGATCCTGATTTGTAATTTTATGTGGTCTGCCACTTCATAGCAGAGTTTCAGTGGTTCCTAAACGTTTCCACTTTTCAGTAATACCCCTCACTGTTGATTGTGGAATATCTAAGGGGGAGAAAATTTCATGAACTGACTTGATGCAATGGTGATGCTACCACTCTTGACTTCAGTGACTTTAGAATTGGGGGAAATGTTAAGGAAAATGCCTGGAATGAGTGGAACTCGATGTGTTCTTCTGCAATTGTAGCCCATCCACCACAAGGTTTGGGGTTATGTGTGTGCTGAGAAGCATTTCTGCTAAACCCAGTTATAAAGAGTGCTCAGACGAGTTACTGATTCTTGACTTCTCTTATCAACAATATTTTTCCACCCTCAGAACGGTTACTTACTCAGTGTAATTTGTTTCTCCCATCATTCTGTGTCTAAAGAGGGCAGGTGTACAGGTATTCCTATTAAAGTGGCAGCGAGTGTACATTACAATACCGTAGAGCTTCAAAAGAATTTAGTCATAGATTACATGTATTATTATTTAGGTTTTTTTTTAATACTGATATATAATGCAAGTGAATATAATACCCAGTTGCTCTTATGGCATATGAAGTACATCTACTTCGGTTTGCTCCTGAACAGCAAAACCACAGCCCTCAACAAAGTAAACAAAACCCAGAAATGTGTCATCATTAATCACTTCCAACATAGCTACATGACGAAGCAACACCTACAAATTTGCTTTGGATATCTAAATCGTGAAATCAACATTTTTGTGGAGGCAGGACATTCTTTTTTTGCCTGTAGGGCAAATCTGACAGGAGCCGTTCTAATGATGAGTTCAGGTTTGATAAATGAGCTAGAATGGAAAGTCCCGATTATACAGACAGCGGCAGTCTGCCTTTCAAAAAACACAATGATCATCTAATTAAAGTGGAACTGAAAGAATGCCACCTAGGTATTCCCGAATTTCTCTTTTCTTCTCATTTTATTGCAGCACTTCCCTGTTATGTGACCAGGTGTGCATTCACAGACAGACAGACAGACAGACACGTTCATGCCGAAGTAAATCAGAGGGAGGATTTTTTTAATCGTCTAATTCCTCCTGGTGTTACTGTTTTGTCAGTCCATCACATTTCAGGCATGTATTCCAGTACTGTTTCGGTAAAACACTTAACTAGTTTGTTTTCTGGTGGCTCAGCATCTATATATCTATATCTCGCCTCAGTATCTGCTGCTTATTGCTGATGTCATTTTGCTCATTATAAAGCCAATGAAAAAGACATTGATTATTCTGAATGATCTCAGTCTACAGCTTTGCGATTGTTAGTTAAAGATAAAGTAAAATTCTTAGTTATTTTTTCCTCCCAATACTGATTGTTCAAGCCAAGTTCAATCATGCATACCTGTGGCTTGAACATCTGATAGTACTGGAATGATTTGTACACGGAACACCCATCAGACCTGATTTCAGATAAGTCAGATAAATGTACCCGTAGCATTCATTTAGCTTATGATATTTGGTCCAAGCTTAAATCTTTCAGTAAAGGCTCTGCTAGAGGCAATAAATACTGACTTCGCTGTTATTGAATGATGTTCTTTTGGTGTTGTAACTGCTTGGATGCAGCATATGAACACCAGGACAGCAATATATGTCAAGCTATATAGCCTGCATGTCTCTTTGGAACAAGCTTTCTGTATCTCTTCTTGGAAATCACTGGACTGTGACTCTGCTGATCGTCATACATGGGGAGTGAAAAAGATAAAGGAGACAAAAACTGGAAAGCAGTGAATCACTGATTTCACTGTTATTGGGGTATTATTTTTGCCTTTCTGTCCCTGGTGATATTTTTACGGGATTTCAGCTGAATTTCTCTGTGATAAAATATAACCTTTGAGATGATTATGACAGTTATTACTTGTTATGAAAGAATAATGTTTATTACTTGGGGATATTTTTATATTTTATACTTTAAGTGTAAAAAAGCAAAGTAAAGTTATTTGTTTTTTGTAGATTTGTGAACATTTTTACCTCTCTTTGCATTTTAAATAGCTAAAACTGGACCCTCGATTATCTTTTTTTTAATCTGTTTTATCTCATTTTTTTTTAAATTAATAAGCATGTATAGCCATAAGGAATTCAAACCATCTTTTTGGGTGTTATGTCCCGTCATTGATGTCGCTGTATTGAACAAAAAGTGCTTCTGTGCCATGTCTTGTCCTTTTTTCCAAGTGAGTGCACTATTTTACGCTCCAGCTACACTGTTTTCTATCTGTACCTTGATTCTCATCCTCTCACCCTTGTTGCCCTCTTCCTGTCAACTCTGTAACCTAACCCAGCATTTAAAACAAAAAGAGAGACACTCTTCAACAAGCAAAGGCCCTTTATCGTCCTCCAGAGTGGTTTTGGATATCAGCTTGTTGAGATAGCATCTCCCCTCCACTATTCAAGAGTGTCACAGCTTCTTTTCATTTGATCTTTATTTACACCGCCCATTGTGTGCCAGCAGCCATTTAAGGGAACGGGCCGTGAATGGATGGAAAGCTGAGGAGAATGCCTCCATCCTGCATTCACTCTCCTTCATTAGAGAGCTGTCTGCCTGTAGTGATGAATGAGTGAAAAAAGCAGAGAGGAGTGATGGAGAAGGAGAGGAAGGGACAGAAGGGGCTAAAGAGGAGGACCCAGGGAGGCACTAGAAGGTAAGAGGATGACACACCTCATCGAATACCATTCAAATCAAGACTTGAAGGGAAAGTCAAGCTCTGTTTCCCTCAAACAGAGACAGAGATGGCACAGATCCATGTGAAAGAATGGAGAGAGAGAAGAGAGAGAGAAAGAGAGAGCACTACAAATTGCATAGAGTGTGGGAATTTCCCCACTACTGTGAACTGTCAGTCAAAGTGTGTGTGTCTGTATTCGCGTGCTACCACCCTCCATCTCTCCTGTCAGTCTACTGATGTTCGCTGGTGTGTTTGTAATTCAGGGCTAAATTTGACTTAGGTTACTATTTTATAGCACTACAAATGCTATAAATGCTACATTAACAAGGTGTATGTCATGATTGCAGGTGTGCGTACTGAGGTGGCTCATGTGACAGGACT
>JAOVVF010000036.1:19237148-19254878 GCA_028565595.1 Duopalatinus emarginatus | reverse complement strand
CAGTTTTTATCACGTTTTAAAAATATTTTCATTTCCATATGTATTTTCTAACACTATTTTGATAAACATCTATGTCCTGCCATTTTCTGAGCTATATGAATCCCATTGAATGGACTTTTTCAGAAGTTAATCTTAATGGATGCTGGACCAAAGACTGACATGACGCAATGGCATTTACACACAAAAGACATTCCATCAAGTGTGTGTGGCCGATTATTAGGAGAGGGCGGGAATAGTGCTCAGCTACTGAGAGTGGAGAGTCAAGAGGCTTTGGACATCAGTGGGAAAGGCCTGATTAATTGTGAAGAGGTTCTGTGAGAAAAAACACCCAGCACACAATTCACTAATTACAGGTCTGTAGAACGCACAACAAAGAACCATCTCATATCTAAATAAAATGAGGGAGAGAGTTTTTCAGCATTAAACACAGAGAAGAGGGGCCCTTACAATGAGACTTTGAGGCAGACATTAAGAACCAGAGAAAATGTAAAGTTAGAAAATAGGAGATTGGAAAGACACTAATGTGACTGTAGCTAGGTACAGTTTATGCAGTATGCAACAATTTTTGCCATATTTCTTGGGATATCTTTGTTTCTAGAATAAAGCATTTATGTAATAATGAGTGAAACACTTACTCAGTAAAACTTGTAGATATCCATTATATTTCAAAAAGGATGTGGCACTTGACCGTTACACATACATGTGGGCCTGCCCCAAACTGTTGCCACAAAGTTGGAGACACATAATTGTCTGCAAAGTTTGTATGCTGTAGCTGCATGGTTTTGACTAAGACAATGCCCTTATTCACAAAGTGAAGTTTGCTAAGGTCAGTGCATAAGAACACATATTGTCTGCACAGAGCCTTGACCTCAATTGAACTGAACACCTATTAAATGAATTGGAACACTGACTCCATGCCATGACTTCTCACCTGACAATTTTCAAATCAGTTTATTTGTAGAATGCTTTTAATAATGAATTTTGTCCCAAAGCAGCTTTACAGAAATATAGGCTCTGGATTTTACATTTATATAAATTTTTATCCCTGATGAGCAAGCCGGTGGCGACTGTGGCAAGGAAAAATTCTCTAAGATGACAAGAGGAAGAAACTTGAGAGGAACCAGACTCAAAAATGAACCCATCCTCATTTGGGTGAAATTGATTTTATAAATATGCATTTATAAATAATCCCTTGCTATACAGAAAAGTGCACATGTATAACCAGGAAATTCATTATAGTTATAACATGAAGTTTGATTTTGTTCAGAGTTCAGTCGTAATTAACTTGTGATTACTGTTTTTGTCAGTCATACATATGTCCATTATGGTGATTCCTAGACTGTCCATGTGGGTTCTTCTTCAGCCAGAGTGAGTGATGTTCATTTGGTGAGACTCCAAGCAGACCACCTCTATCTACAGATCCAACACAGTGGATCAGGCAGGTCCAGATAGCAGAACAAGTTTGGGTACTGGAATCTCCTGGTGCCTTGGTCATAGCACATGTAGCTTGACTGAGTGGGAAGTGAAGAAAGAGGGTAGAGAAGAGAGTAGATTGTATTAGGTATGGTCTTTTATGTAATGATTACAAAAACAAATATGTTAACGCTTCATGATCTTGCGTTTTCCTGAGTAACATTGATGGGAAAATTTAGTGAAACTAAAGGTGATGGCTATAACAGCAAACTCTGTAGTTATAGCAATGGTTTTGGAATGGACTGTTGACATGACAGGTATGGGGCATGACGGTCAGGTGGGCCTGCCTTTGCTCTCAAAACAGCCACAGTTCCACCTGGCATGGATTTCACACAATGTTGGCAGCATTGCTTTGAGATTCTGGTCCATGCTGACATGACTGGCTCATGCAATTCCTGTTCAGGTTTGTTCAGGTGCATTATGTATGCCATGAATCTCCCATTCTACTGCGTCCCAAAGGTGTTCTATTGAATTCAGATCCAGTGCCTGGGAAGAATAGTAAAGAACACTGCACTCATTGTCATGTTCATGAAACCAGTTTGAAATTACTTTTGCTTTGTGACAATACTCCAAAGTGTGCCAAGAAAACATACCCTATACCACTATAGCACCTACACCAGCCTGGGTGGTTGACACAAGGCAAGTTAAACCCAATGGATTCATGCTGAATCCAAATTGTGCCTTATCAGTTTTTCTATTTTTCTAATTTGCCTGTCTTCACATGTCCAGTTTTGGTGAGTCTGTGCCCACTGCAGCCTCAGCTTTTAGTTCTTGGCTGGCATAAGTGGAACCCGGTGTGGTCTTCTACTGTTGTAGTCTGTCCACCTTAATGTTGTGCACTCTGAGATGCTTTTCTCTTCAGTTCAAACCAGTTTGGCCATTCTTCATTGACGTTTCTCTTTAAAAAGGTGTTTCCATCTGTAGAACTGTCATACAACTGGCTGATTTTTCTTTATTGCACCATTCAATAAAGTAAACTCTGGAGACCCTTGTGTGTAAAATATCCCAGGATATCAGCAGATATAGAAATACTCAAGCCAGCCCATCTGGCACCAACAATCATGCCACAGTCAAAATCACAGAGATCCTATTTTTACTGCATTCTGCTGGTTGATGTGAACATTAACCAAAGTTTCTTGCTGCTACATGAATGGCTGATTAGATTTTTATGAATTGTGTTCCTTTTGGACTGTCGTTATTCCGGTTCATAATGTAAGTTGCTTCTTCATTTAAAGGTATTCTGTGAAGAACTGGTACTCTTTGCAGCAATGATGGGCTGCCTCCCTCATCCTATTTTACATGTATTTTACATTTACTCCTGCAGATAGCGAGGGCTATTAAATACACTGTTTTTCCTGTTGATAAAGGGTGGTAGAGAAAAAGCTTTCCTATTGAAGAAAGTCCATGTGACATTCATAGACATCTTGGAATGTAAAGATTTCTGAGCTACACTAAATGAATGCCGGTTAAAATGCCTGTTCCCAAATCAGTTTTTGGCTCTAACAAAAATTATCTAGAAATTCACTGAGTGCATTGTCAATTGATGCTATATAGAATATAGAATAAGGTTATTCTTTTTTCTGGAAGTGTTGTTTAAAGGTGCAGAGGGCCACTCAGTGTACACCACTAAGGTTTCTCAGTGAGGTGCTTTGCCATATTCCCTATGAATTGTAAATTATATTATCAGTGGAGCACGTGATTTAAAAATCTTTTTACAAAGTCATGTTTCTGGTTATTTTAATCAGCCTGAACTTTTTTTTTTTTTTTTTTTTTTTTTTTTGGTTTGTTTTATGACCCCCTTCTGGCTTGATATCTTCAGAATATATGAATTCTTAGACTTGCTCTGTTTTGCTTTATTTTTTGTTTAACTTGTCCTGTCATTAAATTATTTTTTTCTTGGATCTGTACTTTTTGCTTCTGCCAAATAAACTCTGCACATTATTTTTATGTCATCAGTCTATGTATTACTGCAGGAGTGAAAAAAAAAACTATAAAATGTGCTTATCAGGGTGATAACTCGAAAATGTAAACTGTCTTAGAAATTTTTCTTTTTTTAATCTTTTTAAATTAAAAGAATTTGCTTTACATTAACTTTCAGATTGCTGCACAGTCTGTGCTTTACATTTATGGTAACGATTCTTGGAAAACAACTTAACCTTACCCTAAAAATTATAGTAAATATTTTACTATTTCTTTATGCAAGAAAATAGCATCTTCTGACTGCATATACTTATTATATGATGAATAAGTTAAAGCTACAAATATTAAAAGAAGACTTTATCTGCCGCATATATATTACATTGAAATTATTTTCTTTACATATCCCAGCTTGTTAGGAAATCAGGGTCAGAGTGCAAGGTAAGCTGAAGGGCCCAACAGTGGCAGTGCTGGGGCTTGAACCCCCAACCAGATCAGTAACCCAGAGCCTAAACTGTTGTGCCACCATTGTGCCAATGGTCAATTTTTAATGAACATGACATACAGCAATCTAACATTAGTTTAAAATCTAAAAATCAAGAGAGAGCAACAACAATGCAACAGTGCCATAGGAGTCTAAAAACAAACTTGGCTGTGCACTTTGGACTTACATTCAGGGTTGGAGCAAAAACCATTAAATACAATATTTTAAAATGTTTTTTTTTTGTTTTGTTTTTAAATAAAGGTCCTAAAAATATACATCAGATTTATGTCCTTAAACTGCAGAATTGGTACGATCCTGTTTCCAGAAAAGACAAAAATGGTTAAAATTAGAATTTACATGAATGTTTTAGATACAAGTTTTAGATAAAAATGTATTTTTAGAAACAGTTGTTCAATAAGGTTTACATGCAGAGATGTGTTAGTCTGTTAACTTTATTATTGTATAGTGGCATAGTTATTCCTGTGGCATAAAAACAAAAGCATCACAAGTTTAGGAGTATGTTCTATACCAACATTCCCATTCCCAAATCCCAGTCATCCTGGGCTGATATGACACACCCTGTCATATATCTGAGGGTCCAGACCCTATTAAAATGTAGAGATTTTCCTGCTCTAATGCACAGATATTAACGCTTGTAAGTTAAATGTAACCAAACTGTGCTTGACAGGGGTGGGGGAACCATGTTATATGTCATATCATATATGAAAACATCAGGCATAGCAAAGCAAATGGGAGATAAAAGCTGTTTATTTCAATGTCACCTGCCTGGAAATTCAGCTGTTTCCAGGTTATGGCCTGCAAAATTTTATGAGTAACATTTATTGTAGTTTTCATTCTCAGATACTTTAAATGGCAGATTAGCTCCTTCTCATTTTAGGATATGGGATCATTTATTATTCAGATGTCTGGACATATGGAAACACCATTAGCACAGTTTTTTGCTCGAAGGTGAAATGTTGAAAAGGCAGGCCATGGCTGACATTAGATTCTTCCAAATCAATAACACTTTTCATATTTTTCTGTCAGACTGTGTTAGTTAAAAAGGACTGTGTGCTACATCTTAGAGCAGTCCTGCAGGAGAAAGCATTGTTCATTTGTGGGGTTTTTTTTTGTTTTGTTTGTTTGTTTGTTTGTTTTACAGCAGTTGCAGAAAGCTATTGTTCCAAGGCTAAATATATAAAATGATTATACCAGGTTTGAAAGTTTAGTTGCAATCAGTATTATTCATACCCCATTGCTAATTATGATTATAAGTTCAACACAACTAATATTTCTATAAATTTAGCACAAAATACATATTTTAATAACTAATGGAGTCTCTTTTGCTGCTATGACCTACTGGAAACGTGATGCATAGACAGACACTGGCTTCTGGCAGTGTTCCTGAGAAATCCTAGCCCATTCCTCATGGGCAATGGCCTCCAGTTTATTAATATTTTTGAGTTTGCATTCTGCAACTGCCTGTTTTAAATTCCACCAAAGATTTTTTTTATTGGGTTCAAGTCAGGCAACTGTGATAACCGCACCAGAATCTTTCAGGTCTTTTTCTGAAGGCCCGGTCGACTTTGGGGTATGCTTGGTATAATTGTCATGTTGGATGGTCCAATCATGCCCAAGCTTCAACTTCCTCATAGAAGGCATGATGTATTCTCCTAGGATTTCCTGATACTTGATTGAATCCACCTTGCCTTCTACATGCTGCAGGTTTTCAGTGCCAAAGGAAACAAAGTAGCCCTTGAGCGTTACCGAGTCCCCACTAATGCTTCACTGTAGACAGGTCTTTTTCAGCATATGCTTCATTCTTCATTTTTTTGACTCACATGTAAAGTTGCCATCAGTATGCTTAAAACGATAGAAATAACCCACAAAAGTTTGGGACTCTGTTCTGTTAAGCAGTAAAACAAAACTGGAACTTTTGTGGCTTATGGGTCAGCAGTATGTCTGGAGAAGTAAGAATGAAGTGGTAGTCAATCCCTCCTCACCCCTGACTTTGGTATCATTGGGTTGCCTGATGAATTCCTTACTGTACTCAAATGCAATACAATCATGGAATAATGCTGAGTAAAATTTGTATTATATCCAAGGAAACTTCACTTGCCGTTGTGGTTCAGGCAGTGCTTGTCGTCTATCTGAGACATAACTACAGGCTATAGAGAAGGTAAACAAAATGTTACAGATGGTTGTAACTGAAGAATCCACAAGCCCATGATCCAGCCCTATCATCATAGTGCCAAAGACAGATAGATCTCATTGCTACTGAAATGACTTCCGGAGGATATACAGGGTGGCAGAATCTGACACTTACCACATATAGATGAGCTCATAGAATGCCTGTAAAGTCTGCAGGATAGCTTTACCTTGGGCCTCACAGCCTCTCCTGGCTCCAAAAGATTGGCCCCCTTGCAACCCTCTAGCAGGTTATGAATATCACCTACCAGTCCCATCATTGCTACATCATCATATACCTAAATTGTGTTATTTTCCACAGAGAATGTTGGGTAAAGCATATTTTGGGTTCCCAGAAGTTGTCGTAAGTTCACTAAAGGGCTTGGCTGAACACCAATTTAAGAAAATTCCATCTGAGCCAGTCTGGGTAAAGAGGATGGACAGCCAGAGAAGGTAATGTGCGTGTCAGCAGCTGACACTGCCTTTTGCAGGCTAAATAAATCCCTGAAATCAGACCTAATGTTCATCAACCATGACTTCAGCTAACCAGTAATGCTGCAAACAGACATACAAACAGGGATACACCATCACAACCAGTGGGTGGTAAACAGCACTATGTAATCTTAGCCATAACCTCTTGCTTGCAAAACAAAAATAAATAAAAATAAATAAAATGGCCAGTGCAGGATATAGTATACTATCTCATTGCGAAGCCCTTCACCCTTATCACATGACATTGCAGTGGATGCTCATAGCCAAGAATTTCAACCGTCAGATCACGAGGCAAATTCTGGACACCTGGAATTGGCATTATGACTCAAACGTTAGTCAGGGTCCCAGCATGGCAACGTTGATGGCTCTCTTTTGCCCACATGCCTTTTACAGGGCCTCCTCTAGCAACCCAAACAGAGACTAAAGAGGAAACTGTGAGGGCCTCATCTAAATGAACTACCGCCTTGAGAATTTGTTACTGTGAATATAGCACCCAGGATGGATTAGTACTAGCAGCACCACAGACAACACTGATATGCATGTATGTGCAAATGATGCAGAGCAGTACATGGTTGGAGAGCACTAACTGTGTTAAATCCCCAAGCTGGATGTATTTGGGGGACAAAAACAAAGGACATAATATGTACATATTAGTTAAGACCAGAATTATGCACACTGGTATTCAGACTGCTTGGACACGTTTATTGTATAGGTCATATCTGACTTCTTGTCAGATTAAGAATATCTTCAGTAGATGTGTTCCAGATAGAATTTTATGAGCAGCATCTATAGCACCACCTTTAAAGATAAGCTCTTACCTTTAAGGCTAAAAAAAATATTCTTTGCTATCAAGTGCAATACAAATGAATGTAAAAAAAAGATACAATTTTAAATGAGCTAATAGAGAAATAGAGGAATATGATGATATGTACCTCAGAAGCTGGTAAAAACATTAACATTGACTAGAAATCTGTAATATTAACAATATATTAATCCACGAAAAGTCCTAGTTGTAATTATCGCATCATTCCAAGCAATTATCAGCTATAGTTCACAATAACTCAGCTATACCTCACAACAACAAAGTTTACTTCTCGTTAAGTAATGTCTTTTATTATAACGCTCAAATCTTTCTTTATGATTAAAAAATATGCACATACATAAGATTTGACTATGGCCCTTTATGTCCACTGTCTGACAATTTGTTGTAACAACAATATTTCAACATGATACTCCTGTTTTGGGCAATGCACATCTATTAAAATAATATATACAGATTGTAGTAGCGAAAGGTACAAATAGTACTGTGCATATTTTTATAGCATTTACTGGGGTGCGCTAACACAGGAAAAACAAAAAACTTTGCACAGACATTAACTAGAGCTCAAGACTGAACCCCAGACCCTGGAGATGTGAGGTGTCAGTTTTACTTGCTGCACTACTGTGACATTCCCATCTTATTTCACCAACTTAAACCATGACACATAGTATTACTGAGGTTTTACATTAATTTCTGGTGTTGTGGAAAATGGTTTAAAAATTTGTCTTGTAAACACTAGGGACTTTTCTTTTACTACACTTTAGTTTGAATACAACAAGCATTGTCATGCATTTGTGGTCATGGAAGGATGAGGTCATCTTTGCAATTAATATTACTTTTGTTGGCCTTTTTCTTTAAAAAGTAAAATACTGATATTTTATTGTATTGGTGAATTATCGTAAAACTGTTTTGATAGTAGGTTAGAGCAAATTTAGTAGGCCTATTTGATTTATCAACGTATTTGATTTTTAGACACCTGGCTGGCACACTGTGGGCCAAGTTGACTTATGCAGGCATAGTGCTGCTCAGAGACCTGAGCAGAGTTTGTTGGAAACAAAGGCATGTATCGGCTACGTGCAATTTTGGCCCAAGTGAGGAGCAGTAATATGTCCATCACCACTGTCTGACAGCCACAATATGTCTGCCCAGTTGTATGATTTAGGATGTAAATAAAAAAATGGAATGATATTCAAGGCCAGTATGACATACATACATCAATCAGCCGTAACAAAAAGAAGAGCACTGATTATCTGATTTCAGTGTCACTTGTCAAGAGGCAGGATAAACCGTCAACTCTCAAATCTCATCCCATGTTCTTGACAATCATCCTGGAAGATGATGATTTAATTCAATTCAGTCCAATTCAATTTTATTTGTATAGCACTTTTAACAATAGACATTGTCCCAAAGCAGCTTTTCAGAAATAAAGGAAGAGGCTATACATTTATAGACATTTTATCCCTGATGAGCAACCGGTGTCGACAGTGGCAAGGAAAAACTCCCTGAGCTGACAAGAGGAAGAAACCTTCAGAGGAACCAGACTCATAAGGGAACCCATCCTCATTTGGGTAACGCAGATAGTGCAATTATAAATGAAAAGTGCAAGTAACCAGGGAATTAATTATAGTTATAAGTCAGTAATCTGATTCATGGTTTCGACATCTGTCCATTATGGTGTTTAATTATTCCAGCCCTACTATAGGATCCCTGTAGAGGCTACTCATACAGTACTCAAACACACAGTATTGAAAATCTCAGTCGCAGTTCCTCCTCTGTTTTTTTCCTTATACATAACACCAATTCACAAGCATAACTGTCATTGAATGTGTATTTTCAACCACATTATCCAACCCTATTTACTTTCCCATACAGCTACATGCAGATGTCACTTGAGTCACTGTTTCCATTGTGACAGAAGCGCCTGTCTCTGCACTCCATTAATGAACCCTTTCAGATTCATATCATATCCTCTAGCCATCTTGATCAAATCAGGTCAATTAGGTCTGCTTGGCATTTGTGTCCATGCCACAAATTATGGCACAATGTTAATTGCTGAATCAGGCAGTACACCTGTCACCTGCTTGTATCTGCACTGGCTATTCTGCTTGCTTCCCCACTCTTTTTTAGGTCACTGCTTAATTTAAAAATGTTTGTACTGTTTGTTTGGTTTTTTTTTTTACGATTAATATAGCTGCAAGAATTATTGAGCGCATGCTATTCTAAAGATGTTGGTATATGAATAAAGGTTTATAGCTTCTCCCCAATCCCTCCTTACAGAGTTTTTTTAATTGCACATTCAAAAAACAAGAACTGGCCCAAATAACAATCAGCAGAAGACTGGAGTTCTGGTCTGTTCTGCAGTCTAGTCTTTGACCGACCACTGTATTTTCATTTTAGCACACAATAATGTCTTCATAGCACACTGTACATTTATGCCTATGGCTGAATGGTTTTTTGGGTAATCAATTAATATTGTGTAAGACCAAATAAAACTGGCTGAATTTATTTTACGGTATGCATCATCTGACCAGTCCATGGTTGCATTTATTTTATTTTTAAACAGCAAATTATGTGTGATATGGTACTGCGAAATGGCTGCATACGTTCATACTATCTGTTAAGAAAAATATATATTCGCTATATATATTAAATACACAAATAAATTCATTGTTCAGATATAAATTCAATATTTATTTATATTTGCAGGTATTTCTATATAAGCCGACAATAATAAAGTAGCACAGAAGGTAGGTAAAAAATCTTCAGAACAAGGGCTGTGCATGTTTTGTGAAAGTGAAGTGATTAACCTATTGTGCATGCAATTCGAAATTTGACCTGCATGTTTAACCCATTCATACAGTGAAATCTACACATTAGTAGGAAGTGAACCCACTTGCCCAGAGCAGGGGTAGTCCCTATCCATGAAGCAGTTAGGGGTTTGGGTGCCTTGTTTAAGGGCACTAACCTTAAGCCATGGCTTAAACACGGTATAAGATGTCACATACTGTGTGACATGGTGTACGTAACCAGTCAAACACAGGAAGAACATGCAAACTCCACAAAGCTCCCTGGCTAGGGAATTAAACCCAGGCCATTCTTGCTGTGAGGCAACAGCACTACCCATTGCATGCATATTGGGTCGTTCATGTCTTTTTAGTCTCCTGAGTTGAACCTGTATCATCTCGGTCTTAAATTGGACATTGAAGCTATTATGTTATAAAATGCTCCTGGAACATAATGTAGCCATATAAAAACAACCCTCAGCTATACATGAATCACAAAATGACTTCTGTATGTCCCAGAGTAAAAACAGAGCAGATGCGTGCGGTTGCACATTTCACTGGGGAGACGAAAGCTTGCGGTGTCTGTGCTTTAGAGGAAAAAAAGCACCGCACAGCGAGCTATGACAGTTAAGATCATATTATAGGTCAGCCATTATTTTGGTTTTACATGTTTCTTGCACCTCACAACCTCAAAAAGGAGTTAAGCAATATTTAAGGAGACAAAGTTGTTCTGTCTATGGAATGGCTGGACCACCAGATTTCTGTTGACACGGCCCTTTCATTAAATATGCGGTTGCTGAAGAGTGCACTTCAGTGGGCTTGTGTCCATCTGTCACTCGTTCCACTGCTGACAGAGCCACTAAACACTTCAGTGAGACAGTGACCACTGTGCTATTATACATGCTTTATTTTTTGCCTGTCATTCCACAGAGAAAACAAGTGTTAATTCGTTTACTTTGGACATGACCAGTGGAAAAACATTTTTATGAGCGGCCCTTAACTGCATATTGTTCTAAAAATACACCCGATGCACCAAGGCAGCCTGCTGAAAGATAGCAAAACCAGGTCCCTGTGCAACCTTTCACTATTCTAACCTCCCGCAGTGGAGTGAGAACCTCCTTTTGCCTATGAATAGCCATTCGCCGGCAGTAGTGAGTTCACATCCACTGTGAGCTATCGTCCTGAAAAGGAGGAGTGCCACGGAGGGATGTTATGTTTCATTTCAGCATACTGGGCCTGTTCCAGGGCCATCCTCCACTGATCAAAGGTTAAGCCAGAGGAGAGGTGCTGGCGGGAGCCCTGCACTGAATGCACTCTGTTCTTTAATTTTCAGATGTCTGGACTCTTAAAAAGTTCTGTGTTCAACTTTCTTGAGTGCTGTTTTTGCAGAATGGTTCAATGTATGTGGATTTCAGATACTTTAAGGCTTGCGTCTTATCCCTAAGCCAAAAAACATGCCTATTACAGCCGCTTTTTTACTTGTGTATATATGAAAGTAGTACGATAATCTGATCCGGATCTCGATAGCATGGTGCTATGAGATTCTGGTGATGTGCACACATTTTGCAGCAATAATAATAATACGTTCTTTTCTCTTATCAGTATTTGCATGGGTGCTCCTTTCCACCTTGTCTCATCCAAAAAGTGCTAGACAAAAAAATTTGATTTGCTAGAAAGAAAACTCGCTGTGAGTGTTTCTTTAAAGCTGTAATGTCCAGACAGCTGTCTGAGTAAAAATGATTGGATAGTTTTTTGTTTTTTTTTCAGCTGTCTATTTTGAGTAATATAAGCCATGTACTACATATCACTCTTTTTTCCACATCAGGAAAGAATGAAAAAGGAGAGACAAAAAGGAAGATTGAGAGGTTGTTGGACATCTTAAGTCAGCCCATGTCTTCCAGTATTTGCCCGCTGTAGGTGGCTGTATAGAGCAAGATCTGATAACATCAGTGGGAAGTTAAACAAAAGGCATTTTTTACTCAAAACGACCATCTTTCAGACTGACTGCTACTGTAAACACCATTCCTGAATACAACATTATAAGACATGCTATCCTGCATTCCTTCTCCTCCTCCTTTAAAGAAACAGCTCAAATACGCCTGCCAAAAAGAAGTCACTAAGTGTGAAGAGGAAGAGAGTGAGAAAGATCACAAATAGGAAGAAATTCTTGAAGATTCCAAACCTTGAACAGCAATGGTTTTGCTCATCAGAGCTGCCCATATGTGAAAAGTGCAATAAGCACGCATCTGGGCTAATGTCAGGTATTGACACACTGAACTCTAGAAAAAATAAGTGTTTCTCTAGAGGCTAATGTAGTCAGTCCAATGAGGGTACTGTCCTCCACAAAAGTAATGTCTTCCAGAACAAGATTTCATACCAGAAGATTTCCAGAAAATCCATTTGGAAAAGGAATAGTTCCATTAACCTTAATACCTTTCCGAACATTCTCTTTGAACATTCCTCTACTCCCTCCGGTTCTAATTGATTTCATAAAAAGAGGCAATATGTAAAAGCAAGGAGGGAATCTGTTGACATAACCTTGAGTCTAAACGATCCTCGAATTCTCATGTTGTCTGAGAATCTCTTAGCTGTCTTTATGCGCCTCATAACTTAATTATGACACATTTCCTGGACCTCGTTGCTCATTTCTGAAGTGCAATTCACCTTTTCATAGCCTGTTAACAATTCAGATGACAAAACGTGTCCTATCCAAGCACATCCATTCCCACGTTCATAGCCTCTTCATAGGATGAGAAGTGTATGGAACCTACTTCTGGGCTGAAATCTACCACAACCAGTTACAAAAATCCAGATTTCTACCTTTTGTCTGGTGACATATGGGAGATAGAAAGATGAAGTTTGGAAAAATGCAAGTCGTAGATAAATAAGGGAGGCGTGCACATGGATGAATGTTAAACCGTTAAGCAAATGTCTGAGCATTTTACAAATCCTAAAAAATATCTTGCAATGAATTGTTTCTTGGCAGAATGAATGAAGTATTAGTCTTTTGAGGTTCCCTGAGCAAAATATGAAACATTTCAAAGCATCTGAAGCTGAAAGTTAAAAGAAAACACAACCATTCGTTTTCCTTTTTGTTTTTTTAATATAGTCCTTATTTTATTAAGAGGTCAAATAAATTCATCAGGTTGTATTTACAGAGAAAGGCAATAAATATTTTTATAATAGTCATAAAATTATTTTTTTTTGCATACGTTTTTTTTTTAAACCATATGTGTCATGTTTGTTAGTAGTATCTCTTATAAAACCTGTCATGTGACAAAGGAGTATATAGATTTGTTTACACTACAGCAACACCCATATGAAGGTCAAACCTCAGCACAGGTCGGTTAAGTGAAAGATGTTCCACCTTCCCTGTTGTAGCTCAATTCAGAAGAGTCAGGTATAAAGCCATAGTGGATGTAAGTACATATACAGCATGATGTTGTCTAAACCATCATAGAATGAGTTTACAAATGAAAATAAAATAACCTGATTTTATAGGTCTTCTTATAGAGTGACAGATTTGAACAAGTGACCATTTTACAGGCTTCGAGAACAGTTCATTGGGGCACTGGGGGGACGATTATCCTTATAACTGATTTCTTGGTAATTCTTCAAAAACTATTGTATAGTACTATGAATTCCTGTGAAATAAAAAAGAAGTACATAGATGTGTGCTAGTGTGTTGAGATCAGGCCCACTGTCATTACAGTGCATTCTTGTAAACCTTGCACCAAAGCACAGCGAGAAAGATCAAAAGGTTCTCATCAAATCAACATGTTATGCTCTTCGAGTCCAAGCTTCTCTTCATTTGTTTTAACAAGCACTACCGCCATAGCTGATGCTGATGCCTGGCTAGTCAAAGCATGTTGTGCGCTGCTGAATCACAGGTTGCACAAAAAATGTAAAAAAAAAAAAAAGAAAAAAAAAAAGAAATCATACAGTTGCTGGGCGTGATTAAGCACACTTCACCCGCAGACAGGCCTAAAGAGAACACTCAGACTTCTCACAGAAAATCATTGAGCAGAAACGAAGGCAATGAGATGCTTCATGGAGGTCCCTTCAAAATATTGCACTCGAAGCTACTGTTGGCTTGTGTTAAAACTGTGACCTTGTGACCCTGTTATCACGGTCCTCTTGTATTTAAACGATAGCCCATTCCAGCGGGGGGAGGGGGTGGCGGATCCTTGTTGTCTGGGCCAATTCGAAATGAAATATAGAAGTTTTTCTTGGGTATTGGAGTCAAATCTCTCTTTTTCAACAGGATGCCTGCTGCTGTAAACTCGTCAAAGTGGGAGACCACAGTTCCTTTTTTTGTCATCCATAGTTTGTCCAATATAAATAACAGAGAGTAACAGACACAATTTAACATTAATGATAACCCAAAGACATTCAACACCTAAGAGAGACTCAGAGATCCAAAAATATAAAAATAAAACATCTTTGAACTTTTTTAAGCTTTTTGTCTTTTTCTTTTCTCCTGTAGCCATCTTTCAGGTTTCCTCTCCTGTTGCTCAATCACAATAACCTTTATGCTGGTTTAAGGCAAGACGTTTGAGATGTCTGTAAAGGAAGAGTGCATGCTTGGTCCGTGTCACTTCAGTTTGTTTTGCGGTTTGGCCTTAAGCGTCGTGCCCTACGCGTCCGTTTCGTTACAGTGGTGAAACGGAACTCCTCCTGAGGGTCCGCCTTGCCCTTAGGGTCGCGTTTCATGAAATGTACTTCCTGCTGTGTCTGTGTGGTCTGTGAGCCTTTCTTGGGCCGGCCCCGGCGGTTGAAGCCCAGGTACCAGCCTTTGTACTTGGCAGACACTAATGCCGTGTAGTTGTTTTCCAAGAACTCCTCCACGAACACACACTCTGGGTTACTCCCATTAAGCTGCAGGGGAGAGAAAATAACATGTCAGATGAAGCCCACCTGTTGAGCAACTCTCCAACAACCCGTCAGCTGAGTTTACTTGTGAGGTATTAAAGCTATTAGTGGTAGAAAGGTGTTAAGGGTAGAGGTGTAAGAAAAAAAAAAAGGGTTTCCATAAGACCCAATATGTTCTGCATTGTTATCAGTGAATAAAAAAAATACTTGCAATCTACAATGTTTTTTCTGGGAATTCATCTTCCAAACTCTGGTGATCTTTGGTCTCAGCCCTAGTCTACAGTCTGAACATCTAAAGTTTTTAGTCTTGTTACAAGGTTTCTTGGTCTATATATTGGTATGCTCTATTTATACAAATGAATCACCTATAGATCAACTGGAACACCAAAGATAGGACTGGACATGCTACTGTTCATGCTTACGGTTGGCATCCAACAAGCCAGAAAATCAAAAATAAATGAAAGCGGCGTTGCCTTTTCTATCTCAAATGTGCACATTTGATACTTTTTTCACCAGACCCAAGCACCCACTTTGATTTAACCAGACATCTGTGAAACATAAAATGTTGGCTCACTCTTTTGCCAGTGTTGCAGCTGTTTGGGGTTTTGAAAACGCGTGTCATCGGCTTTACAGTACAGCAATAAGATATGAAAGACATCATCACTGTATTCACACGTTATGAAAGAAACATTTCCACCAACTTGCTAATAACCTACATGACGACTGGAAGAGATTATCAGGATATAGTTTTAACTGTGACTCACTAAGTAGAGAAGGCTGTCACTCAGTGGCCTCATGTGTGACATACATCATTAGGCTACTCTGTATTGCGCCTCCTAGTGATCACATAGCAAAACAGCTTTAGGTTAGCTTTTTTTTTAACGAGGCTAGTAATTGACAGCATAATGAGTTTCTATGCTGAAGTGCAGAAGACAAACTCGTTAGTCAGCTGTCAAACTGTTTATAGCTGTAAAGCATTATCTCATATGAGAAAGGCGTATGATGGATGCTGAGTCTCAGTGTCGTAAATGGAGGATGATGAAATTCTTACCTTGCCAATGATTTTGCCATTCTTGTTCATGCAGATATAGTAGCCACTTTCTTTTCCTTTTATTCGAACATGACTCCCGAATGTCTCTGTCTCTACAACAAGGAGAGCTAAAATGAAAAAGAACGATATTGCATTAAAACCAGGAACACAAGCAAAAAGAGCAAAAAAATAAAAAAATTAAATAATGTATTAAAACACATTTGATCACTTTATTATTGGAAAAAAAGGTTGTGAGAAAAAAAATATAAAGATTGATCAATAGTACCCATAAAGAAATGGTGAGAATCGCTCCCATGACCACCCTGAACATATTCTCTCTCTCTCTCTTTCTTGGTCTCTCTCTCTCTCTCTCCCTCTCTCTTGCTCTCTCAGTGTTTGGGCACCTTTGTTCAGGCTCACCCCTCCCAGGGGGAGCTATCTGCCAAACCTCTTGGAGCAGTTAAGATCCCTGGGGATTGGGTTTCCAGTCGCCTTTAGTCCCTGCTCACTCAATCAAAAAGTTAAGATGATCCATTTGCTTAACACACAGAGCTATTCAGTGGAACTCAAAGGCAGGGGGCTCTGAGGGCAATGCCAAAATTGTCCCTTTTAAAAACAACTCGCAGTACAACAAGCGGGGAAACCAGTTCAGACAGAGCACTTGAGATTTGTGCAGGAGCAAGAGAAATAGCCCTCTACCTAGGTTTAGGCTGGCGGGTAAGGAGGTGACTTTACAAAGGCACTGTTTTAAGGGGAAAAGAGAATAATCAAGGGACGACGGAATGGACAGAGGGGGTATAGAGTGCACGGGGAGCTGTACACCTGTTTCGCTTGACTATTTATTTTAAATTATAGATATGACATATGCCTAGACTGCTTAAGACGTTCCTTCTGTGTAACAAGCATATGCTTGCTCAAGGCATTTTTTTAAAAATATGTCTACATACTTCTTGTTCTCAGGGCCATACATCTGTTTCACGTGTATGCCAGAGCAGAGCACTTTCTCGATGGAAAAGTCAACTGTTGCATTGAGTGCTCTACGTTAGAAATGTTCTGTGTACGTACATAAAACGACTGAAATTAGTTGGCATTAAGAATAATGAAAGTCTGTACTACTGGTAAGTAGGGAACTATTATCCTTTGTGAACTGATTATTAGAACACTAAGCTGCCGTATTGAATTAGCGCCGTGTCTTTGTATTGCTGAGAGGCAGAGAGCTCTCAGGTGCCAGGTGTGGGGATTTACCTGGATCTGCGTACAATCCTGCTCGCACAGGTACAGAACGACCTTTATGTCTGGGCTTTGCTTACAATGCTGTACGACTCACACTCCAAACCTAACACCAGTTCCGCTATCTGAACAAAGCAGGATGCTGTGTTCTAGTTTATTTCCAAATCAACGCCAGGAGAGTGACAGGTACCGCTATGTGGACTCCAGGCACATGCAAATCAGGCATATGCCATATGTTCACCACTATAAGAGTACAAGGCTATAGGCACTGCTTGAGCTCTGGGATGGTCGACGAGTTACTACAACAGCACCGAGCAAACTTTGTCTGACACTGTTGAAAATGAGGTTTGATGTAAACATACTTGTATCACTCAGCGCAGCTCAGTCCGACGTACACTGCGCTTAGCCACTCTACCCACGATAACCCCCTGACCCCCCCCCC
>JAOVVF010000036.1:19203746-19226215 GCA_028565595.1 Duopalatinus emarginatus | reverse complement strand
TCATGCCACACTTCTTCAATGTGACTGAGATCAGCTGGGTGACTGAGGGTTCTGTGTGTCTTTCCTAACAGATTAGAACAGGTTAGACTGTCAGAGAGCTGAGGCATGAAAAAAAAGAGAAATCCCTGACAACGACAATGATGGCTTCCTCTCTGACTAATATAAACATACCAGCATGATCAGTTCTTTCCCCCTCAGGCTGCAGTATTGTTCCACTTCTATTTCGAAAGCTCTCCACAAATGCTTGAAATGTTTCCTTGCGCTTTTTTTATTGCACTGTATCTAGGCAATGTGTTAACGTGTCATTTTTGATGTACGTGACTGCCAACAGCTAAGCACACAGAATTGGAAGAGATAGATGTTCTCAAAGACACAATTGTGCGCACACACACACACACACACACACACACACACACACACACATTCACACATTCACACACACACCTTTTACATATACACAGACACGTGCAAAAACATGCACTTTCCACCTTTACCCAGACAGACTCATCTGCCGTATAGATGGATTATTAGGGTTTAACACGTATGTATTTGTTACATGGTCCAAGAAGTGCAAAATCCCCATCCAGCCATGTTGCTCTTGCACACCACAGCTCCCTGGAGATGATCGCTGGAACATTTGCAAAGTACTTCATTCATGCATTCTCGCTCATGACAGTACATCTCACTCAGATTCAGGTGAAAGTACTAAACCCTCACAATAAGTCCACTGAGAACGAAAGCAAATCCACTGCTAGCTCTTGATAGGATGTGGTAGGGTGGGATGAACACAGACATGAAAGATTTGCTCCAGTGCTTTTGGGGCAGACTGCCCAGACTATGAAGAAAGGTCTGAAAGCATATCCTACCTATGCTTCATATATTGTATAGCCTACTCCAGAAGCAACAAACTAGACCTTCTGAGTCCATCAATACGACATTGTTCTAATGTTGTGCAGCTGTCGGGCCAGTACTAGCTTTCCCACAGTCCTCCACTGTGACTGAATTGTCTCAGGTAGTGTGAAGGAGTGGGTTGCATATTCCTTTTCTTGCCAACAGAAAGAAAAAGACAGCCTGACCGATGAGACCGATGGACTACCTGTTGTAGATGTTTTACACTGAACATAGCAGAGGTGAAGCTGGGTCAAGCTGTTAATGAAGAGATTTAGAATTATGAGACATTCACTTTATTTCGCAACTAAGAATGAATTCCTGAGACACTCACACATACATTTCCACCGTAGTTCACCTGACTGTAGCTAGGCAACTTTTTGGTTACATGTAAATCTCCCTTGATGCTGCGGGATGTTCGGCAACACTTAAAAAAAAAACACTCTGGAATTAATACAGCTCAGATGAAAAGAACTCTCTGTCTGCAGATTCAACTCTTGTCACCCTGTCCAATTATTATCTGAGATGTTTAGGACCATGTCCAATTTTTTTTTCTTCCTCACAAGATGATGCAAAAGGTGTCAAAGCAGCCAACACATTTTTCCCCAGACATGTTCTAATCCTATAAAATGCCCTCGGTTGTAGCATGCAGTGCATCAGAAGCGACAGGAGCCCAAAACTCTCTTAAAGCTGTGTTGATTTTAGAAATAACAGGGTTATATTGAGCCTTAACAGAGTTGCAGAAGGAGCATCTGGGTGAATAAAGTATTTCCGACCTGTAACAAATAACAGGCCATATAACCAACCACAAAAGCTCCTGAAGTTCATTACAGGATGGAACTAACCTGACTCAATTATTACAGCTGTGATTATAATAAACATTGTAACATAGAATACTGGCCTCTATATGCAACAGGACAGCTTTACAATTGTTATTAATTACATTTCTATGTTACACCCATTAAGAAATGGACAGCAGAAGCTCTTAAGACAAATGTATACACCGATGAGCCAAACAAACTGGTACAGACAAGCCTATGCAAAATACTATAATTGATGTTGGCTCCATAATGGTATGGGGTTTGTTTAGTTGGCATTCCATGGGACCCCTGGTACATCTACAAACGTCTCCGACAGGTGAAAGTTATGTGTGCCTTCTTTTTTGACGAGTTACACGCGTTCATGTCCTGTATTCATTCTGGTTTTGCCTCTTCCAACGCTCAGTGGAACACAAGTATGGTGTTCATTGGAGTCCATGCATTAGACTGGTTTACCAGTTTTCCTGGTCTATATATATAGTATGCTTCTATTAGGCAGTTTACCTTCTGTTATTTGGTGCCAACTTAAAATTGTAAGGTTCATATGCTTTAATTTAGCTGTTTTTATCCTTTATTCTATTGTGTTCAGGTTTGATATATCACACCACACAATGGCCCCACTGTAATGTACCGCTAGGTTTGTACTTATTGTACTTATTGTTTTACATTAAATGCACTAGTCCTTTATACCATGTTCTTGAATTGTTGTCTGTTGTATCATGGTCCTACAGATATAACATTGCATTTTGTCCTATTGTAAAAACATATAAGCACCAATCAGCCATACCTTTAACACCGCCTGACAAAACAGCCACCGAAACAACTCATGAAACACCCTATGCATTTCAGTGAGCCTTGAGCCCATGACCCTGTTGCTGGTTCACCAGTTGTCCTTCCTTGGACCACTTTTGGAAGGTACAAACCACTGTATACTGGAAACACTCTACAAGACCCAGTCAAATAACCATCACAATTTGGTGCTTGACAAAGCAACTCGGTTCTGTACACTTTCCTACCTACCAAAAGTGGTCCAAGGAAGGAAAACCGATGAACTGGCAACGAGGTCATGGGCACCCAAGGATCATGGGCACCCAAGGATCATGGGCCTTCAGAGGTCTTGTGGAATCCATGCGTTGATGATTCAGGGATGTTTTGACAGATCTTGGTAATGTTTTGTTAAAATTGTTCTAATCTAACTATTTTTGCAAAATGAAATAAAAAAGAAGATAGGTTGAAAATTACTGCAATAAATGCTTCTGAAGCTTTCAGAATTTCAAGCCCAGTGCTTATTTCAACCCTGGCCAGGCAGATAGTTTCGAGCCCAGAGGCACAGCGTTCTTACCACACCTATAAGGATTAGTGACAGAGGTCCAGCAGTGATCAACTCTTCAGCTAACTGTCTGATCTAGGACAGGCAGATATGCATCTTGTATGTGAAAATAAAGTCTTTAGTCACTTTTTAAGCATTTACAACAGCCAGTGAGCCTGCTGCCAATTTCATGTACAAATCAGAGAGTGGATCAGAGGTACAACATTTGACGTGAATCAGATTTGATTAACCTTGACATTTTCTCAGCATGTGTGCTCTGCATGTGTGCACCTTGTGGCTTTTTACAGAATCACATCTCCACACAAACTGAACTCACTTTAGGAACACAGCAATACAGGCGTACGTATGTAACTTTAACGGTACACTAGGTATATTAAAAAGAGGTCGATTGTGAATCTAGGCAACGGTTCATTAATACTTAAGCTACCTTAGGGGACATAAATCATATCTGACCACCACATGCTATTATCGCCACCACGTGGTGACTACGTGATGATGAGCTCACTTATGGAGGCAAAACCACAGGAGAAATTACGCAATAAAAAAACCACATAGACTATAACATAACTCGGGCCAGCTGTGTTATAGCACAACATTCACAGCTTGTTCACGGCTTCATCTGAGTAATGAATTGTATGTTTAGGCAAGTAGGTGTAAAAGGAGTTGCAGCACATTAAGGAAGTAATCTTCATCCCAATCTGGATCCATCAAGGCCACCGTGAAAAAGGGGTTTTCTATTGGGTTAGGTGAATGTGGCACAAGACAAGTACCAGTAACAGACATACTATGTGAAGTGCAATGGCAATAGAACATGCCTGCACAACAAAGACAACAAGACACAGTCTGGGGCACCCTTTTTTATTCCTTTCATGCCAATGAAATACATATATGCTGCAAAAAAAGAAAAGAAAAGTCATGAAAAACATGGCTAATGGCTATTGTGGATGATTCGAAAGACTGGTTTTATAGCACTATAATTTGTTTAAATAGATCAGAGATTGTGCCAATTTACTGGGCAACAAAAACTTGATTCAAGCTGTAAAACTATAAGGAACTGTTGAGTTTACAAATGATTAAAAAGAGTGCCATTGTCACATTAGTCTTAAAAGCAACTACACATGCATTTGAAAAATCACAACTCAGGATCTCAAGTGTTTTAAACATACTTAACAATCGGATTCTGTTTGCTCCCCTCTGTGTTAACCGTTTTAATACTAAACATTCAGGGTTAAATCGCCTTTGAAACATCAGTGAGTGAGTGCAACATTATACAAATACAATTAGAAGATGTAAAGGATTAAGTAATCCTATTTAAAATATTACAGTAGAAGTACAACAAAAGACAAATTTAAGAGTGTATTAATAAAATAAAATCCTAGAAAAATGGTGAAAAGATAATGCACATTAGCATTACCTCTGGAATTCAAAGCACTAAACGAACTGGAATGCCTCTGTGAAATCGCTTCACAATTTAAGCCAATGAATATTTTTTTGCTGTCATTTTTTGGCAACAGATCGCTAGAAACCCTTAAAAGATCACTTTATCTGATTACACTACCTAGGCAAAGATACCTTGGCTCACCAAGATTTCCACCTTACAGAGAGCTATAGAAGCGCAGCCAGACGGGATTTTCGGAGCTACAAGGCTTACTGTGAGCCAGATGGAATCCTCAGTCAGACGGAACATTTAGGGCCAGACGGAATACTGAGAAGCAGACACAAGCTTCAGCTATATTTCAGTTGCCATGTTTTTACATTACAAAACGAAAAAGCACTATTTACAGCAAATGAAGGTCATTTAAAAACTATTCAAAGAAAAGCTGCTGGGAACCAAAAGGCTAACCTGCGCGGATACACCAGGAGATTCCTTCAGAAATATTCTTCCAGTTTGATACGGCAATTAGCCCCACATATTTATTTTAACACAAATTACCCTAGCTACTTCATAGCTGTCATACAATATTTATCACCGTTGATAGAAATCCTATGTCCGACATATCCACAACACATTGGTGGGGTTTGTTGGAATAACACAAGGTAATGAGCGCTCTTTAACTACTCAGTGTCTTTCTATTTTGAAAGTCTCATTACACACAGAGGAAAATGGACGGTTTCCATTAGAGTGGGAGAAGCCAGAATTCACAGCTGAAGGCCATCACTGGATAGTCCTCTGGTACACAGGGGGTGCGGTGGGGTGGGGGAGCAAAAGGGGGACGAGTCACAAAAGCTGCCATTACTTTTTCAGTGTTTGTACAAAGTTCCAAAGGTCTTTGATCACCTGCAAGGAAAGAAATGGAGAGAAAAGGGAAAGAAAAAAAAGGTAGATGAGGGGAAATAAAGAAAAAAGTTAAGTTAGTGAGACTGGGAACAGGTCTCTCTCGTTAAAATGCTTAATAATTAGAGCAACATGACTCAGTTTGGTCTAAAAAGACCCACATTAGTGTTACATTAGGATAATGGCCGCTGAAAGACAGGAGGGGCGGGCCGACTGTTCTTGGACATACCAGAACGTATGACTAGTGCCTCTCTCTGTCTCATATCTCTGCCTGCTGCCTGGACTAAAGTGCTTCCAGAGCTAGTTCTACTCATACACATACACACACACACTCCTTACACTCTCCATCAGAGACTACACCTGCTCTGGAAAACAGGGCCATGCAGTAATGGATGCTCTGTTACCCAAAGACCAAAATGCATCTTCACAACAAAGTAGCGCTGACTCAAACAGCCCCTTTCTTTGAACATAAATACAGATCGCACGCAAGCATGTGATCTCCTGCATGTACACAGTTCAATACAAGGATGCATGCGTGCATATACATGCATGGTTTTGAAATAGGTTGTACTTGCAATCAGGTGTACTCATTTGACCTCCAGTAATTATATTTAGAGGCAAATCCGAGTTCTACTAGCCAGCAATCTTTTTGGAAATGAAACAAAGTGTTTTACTGTAGGTCTAGCTGGTAATGATATAATACATCAAAACTGATACAGTCAGCTGCATTAAGAAGCTCGTCTTTTTTTTTTTTTCCTGAAGTGGGAAAACCTGCCCAAATGCTGATTATCTCTAATCTAGAAACACGTCCGTGAGGCCTTGAATCTGCTGAACTGCCTGGTACCAAGAGCATACTTTTACCCAGTTTCTTCGTTAGACAGCGCAAGAAACACTTTACAGAGAACACAGAGGGGGGGCAGGTGGGGAGAGAGTAAGAGAGAGAGGGAGAAAGAGAGAGGCCGGTAAATCATAAGTAGAGACGTCAGCCTTGGCAGCTCCCTTCTCTCTGTGCTGCGAGAGGTGCAGTCTTGAGCATATTTCATCGGCTACTCCACAGGCAGCGAGCAGCTCTGGAGAACCAAAACAACGAGAAGAACGGACAGAGGGAGGAACAGGCCGTGTCAGAAGCTCTTTAGCATGTGGCCCCTTTGCTTCAAAAGTCAAGATGCTAATGCACTTGTACTCGTGGGTTTGAGAGCCTACTCATCTTTCAAGTGGAAGGAACTTGGTTTTTCGAGTGAGTTTGGGTAGTACTGAAATACACACCTCTACAGGACAACAAGGAACTATTAGTGTTGAAAAGAAGACGCATGAGCTTTATTTAGCTTGGGAATACTAAATGGCAAAGCAGAAGGGATAAGGATGAGGATACTTACTTGTTTATCAGAGATCTTGAACGCACTCTTGGCATAGTTCTCGAATTTCTGCTCCGTTTTTGGAAATGGCTTGCCCTGTTCACAGAAAAAACATTTTTAAATAGCGTAATTTTCAGCACCTCGCTCCTCCACTGAGCTTGGAGATCTTGCTGAATTTCAGCCAAATCATCATTCTACTGACGAATAGGCTCGACTGCGGGGTGTTGGAAGTTCATATTTTTACTGTATCCAAGTTCTAATTCAATTTGCATGACTGTTCATGTAAACAACTTAAAACATCCATATCACCGTCTACCCATTCTGCTACATTCACACGACTGTGAATCAAACATCTTCATTCTTTATTACTGTTATGATAATCCTAGAAGAAAACAGTCGCAGATCAGGCATGCACATTTTCTAATAATTTGCTCATGCTCATATTCTCCATAGCGACGGCGATTTGGTCGATAAAATCAGCGAAGTACTTCACAGTCATGACTCAATACCTAATCAGCTAGACTCAAGGGGTTCAAGGTGATGGTGAGGATAATTATCATGATTACAAGACTGTGTAAGGCCACCTCCTCCTTTTCCTCCTCCTCCTCCTCATCATCATCATCACACTAATCCTCCCTGGAGCTCATTTGGCCAGGAGCATCAATGCCTATTTCTAAGTGAAAAGGCTGTACATGGGGAGGTCAGCTCTGATCACTTGTTGATAGGCTGATTGAGGAACTCACTTGGCTGTTAGCCGATAGGATGAGACAATTTCAACAGCATGAAGACGAAAGAGAATGGTCACTGAGTCTTGGGATAATAAAAGGAATTATTAACATCTGACCATCACACTGGCTAAGTCCTAGCAGCTACATCACTTACAGTAAGTTCATATCAGAGCCTGATGCCTGCCAAAAGACAATATACCAAGATTCACATTTGATTGGGACAAATGCAAGATATACAAGTTCAGTTATAAATGTGTGACTAAACAATGCAAACTGATGTGGTGTGGTGCCAGTGTTACACTGAAGTGGCAGAAAATCTGGTACAGCAGTGTAATGCTTGGTAGGGTCCCCAACAAGTCACGGACTCCTCAAGCGGTCCACGGTCCACAATTCTGTTCTAGTCTGAAATGTCAGATTTCTGTGTTCAATAGCATCCTAGATATGCTCGATAATGTTAAGATCTGGTGACTTGGGTGTGAATGGCAAAACCCCAAACCCAGAGTGTTCCTTTAACCACAATTAGGCATCTGTAGATGCGTGTTGGTGCTTTGTCCTGTTGGAAGATGACCAAACCAATCAGAATGAATGCAGGGCATGAATGCGTGTAACTTGTCAGAAGGCTACATACAGCGTTCACCTGTCAGAGACGTTTGTAGACATACCAGGGGTCCCATGGAAGTCTAGCTAAACAAACCCAATATCATTATGGAGCCACCACCAGCATAGGCAAGTATTTTGCATGGGCACGTCTGTACCAGTTTTTCTGGCACTTCAGTATGTCTTCATTTCTACTATGAATACTGTTGAGTTTCTGCTGTGAAGTCTCAAATTGTATCTACTTGTAATAATAAAAAATATAGATGAATCACCCTGGAACATCATCAAATCAGTCAAGCTTTCAGCTTGCTTTAATCTTCTTAATCTTGATAAGACAGTCTGATGAAGATAAGGGACACGCTGTACTGAGAGCTGAAAAGTCAAATACAAGTCAAAACTGTGACAAAGTTCACACTTTCAGTGCGTTATAATAACTACTGTTGTTGAAGTTAAAGAAAAAAAAAGTTCAAACGTAATACGTAAAACGTCTTGAGGGGAAATTAAAGAGTCAGAGGAAATAAACCGTTTCAGGAGGAAGCAATTGACATCTTGTCTTAATTACAGGTTAATGTCGTCAGTGGCGAGACAGGTGGCGTAGGAACGGGTGTGTTTTCTTACCTCTTTAGCAGCCGTTGCTAATCTGTTCTTGACCTCACTTATGCTGGGCTTGCTGGGAGTCTTCCCAGACGGTCCCGCTCCAGTCTTCTCTTTCCCCTTTACTGCAACCTGTGAATAAACAAACAGCTGAATCTGTCTGCAGTTCACAGGAAAGTCCTGAGTGCAGCTCTCGTGTGTATGCAGGCTTGCTTTCATCATGTATAATCAATCACGCTGTGTACATACACTCACTGTCCACTTTAATAGGAACACCTGCATTTTCACGTAGTTGCCCAATTATTAAATCATGAGGCAGCAGCACGATGCATACGCTCATGCAGATACAGGTCAAGAGCTTTAGTTAATGTTTACACAATGAGAGAAAAGTGATCTCTGTGACTGTAACTGCTGCATGGATGTTTGTGCCAAATGGGTTGGACTGGGTATTTCAGGAACTTTTGAACTGGGATTTTCACACACAGCGGTCTCTAGAGATTACACAGAATGATGCGGAAAAATAAAATACAACCTGTGTGCAGAGAGTCGTGTACTTGACCAGACTGGTCTGAGCTGATGGGAAGTCTATAATAACTCAATAGTCCTTTATGACTGCAGCAAGCAGAAAAGCAAATTAAAAGCACAAGACATAAAACCTTGAGTTTGAGGAATAACGATAGCAGCTACAACAACAGAGTCACACAAACTGGACAATTGAAGACTGAAAAAAAAGTAAGACCAGGTTTCCACTGCTTAATTTCTGTGTGACCCTGAGGCCATGACGGCCTCAGATTCCTGGTCTCGGCTGACAGGAGTGGAACCCAATGTGGCTTTCTTCTCTTGTATCCCATCCACATCAAGGTTTAACATTTTGTGCATTGTAAGATGCTTTTCTGCTCACAATGGTTGTAATGAGTGATTTGAAATAAATTGAACTTGAATTGACTTAAGAACTGCTGCTCACTCAGTGTGTCACTTTTTTTTGGTTGTTTTTTCACATAGTGCGTAACTTTTGACCCGTATCTACATAAGCGGACGAACTGTGCTGCTGCCGCATGATTTAATACTTAGATACCTGCACAAATACACAGCTGTACAGGTGTTCCTATTAAAGTGGGGAGTGTACATGTATAATGCTCTGTTGATTGGGTCACACTCGGAACAAGGTTTATAAAATATCAGCCGATTCATGGATTAAAACAGTATTATCTCCTAGTTTTTATCTCTCTGTTTAACTTTCAATGTTATTTCAGCGGCTCAGTGTTTTTTTTACAGAATATAACACGCAAATTTGATAAGTGATTGAAATGTTGGCAGGGCAAAAATGCCAAATAATGCTGATCTATCATCAGTCCTATTCTCAACAACCTGATTCCTGATTTATGTTGAGAAAACCCCAATGGCAAGGACTGTCATTGTGTTGTTGCCAGGAATCAGTCACTGAAATCAATCTAAGCCTAACAGCACCAGGCTCTATTTAGTTCTATTAACTAATGCCGCAGTCAACCTAAGCAAGGGTACTAGAGTTAGATTAAAGCGAAAAAGGACACAGAATTCTCTACTAATGACATGACAGGACCTTCTGACAAATATGGCGGGGTACAAATTATCCTTTTATTGCTTCCAAGCAGGAGAGAACAAGCCCAAACCGCTCAGCAGCAAAGAGGGTAGGGACTCCATGCCAAGAGAAGACATAAAGGAGTTGTTTTTCAGTGTCGGGATCCTTGTTTCCCAATGCTTCAGAGTGTGAAAGAGGTCACATGATCACATAATCACAGAAACATGAGAGCGAGAGAGAAGTAGAAATCACCAGCAGGATATATTGGATGCACAACTACTAAACAAATCATAAAAAATTATTATACAATGATATGTGTGTAGTCATGTCTCCACAAGGTATCTGCCTCAAGCTGTGATCAATACTTTAATATAAGGCACTGAAGACTTTTATTACAACATTATAACATCAAACTTTTACTGCTATGCAGTTTTCTCCGCCATGAAATCAACTGCAGTGCTACATACACTGAAGTGCCAGAAAATCTGGTACAGATTAGCCTATGCAAAATACAAAAGCTACTAATGGCTCCCTGATAATATGAAGTTTGTATTTTGTGGGACTTCTGGTACGTCTACAAACATCCCTTGACATGTGAAGCTTGTGAAGTCAATGCACAGTGGGGAACAGACTGGTGTACCAGTTTTTATAGCACTTCGGTGTACAATTTTGATCATATTTCCTATTTATTTATTTATTTAGTTACGTTCCACTTCAGACAACCTACAAAGCTGTAATAATAGGAATTAATACTAGCTTCGTATATAAGAATGAGTTATATTTTACAATAATGACATGTATGCATCCGCAACAAAAAGGTTTTAGCCAGGTATGTCTGTGTATGTGACAAATAAATCTTTGAATAAACCTTTAAATCTGTTTTTTTATTTAACTTTTTTTTATACAAGGTGACAAAGTCTACTCAAAGTAAAGGATGGCACATTCACAATTCTTGTGTATTACACAAGTAATGGCCTGTCTATACATGCTGCACAGCCTGGAATCCACTCTGATTGCAGGGTTTCACTGATGGACAGAGCCAGGTTTTTACAATGGAGAGATCAGGAAATTGAAAGAGAAAAAGCATGAGAATTAATTATACAAGCCTTTATATCTTATCTTAATTCTTGACTAAACTACAATGTTAACCACAACCTCAAAAAAAATCCTTTCTTCCCTCTTTAAGGAATGTCAGAGATCAAAAGGTATCAAATTAAAGGACAAATGCCCATGCACACACACGCACTCACACACACACATGCTCTTATAGCATAGCTGGCTATGGGCCATGGAGGCCTGGTGTGGTGCCGTCATTATAAAGCTGGGTGTTTTTTTTTTTCTTGGGAGAGGACAGCTGTGGAGCAGAGACAGCTGATAGGCAGAGAGTGCAGCCAGCTTTTTAATTTGCGCCAGACACTGATTACAGATGCCAAGGGACAACACTTAATCACTAGCACGCCAGCATTTGATGTAATCGTCCATCCTGGACACATATACACACATACGCACAGCCAAGGCACATCAGTATGTCCTCTTTGACACCGCAGAGTGCCAATTCATGTAGGTTTTTTGGAAGTTGTAATTGGGAAGAAAACTCTGGAACTCGCTTCTAGCCAGGAATTGGGAATGCTGACGGGAATCATTACTATCATCATGGACCTGATTTATGGTACTGTGTCTGTGAAGGACGTAGGGTTAAAGTGCAGTGACCTGTTTATTTACATAGTAATGCCGAACCACAGGGGACCTACGTAAAGCTGACCAAAAAAAAGGTTGCCATGTATTTATACATGAAGCAAATGAATGAAATTTTTATTGCCATATTGGCAGGTGTTAAGTGACATTTGCTAGTTGCTTTCCAGCTCACAAACAAAAATGACTGAATGAAAGGTCCACTTGACTGGCTTAAAAATAAAGCTTCTTTTATGGTGCAAATAAAGGAAACTGGTTCAGCCTTGGACGATTAAGGATGTGTTACTATCTATATTCGATGACAGCTAAGAGAATGTCTTTAAAACTAGCTTTAAAAATGTCTTTAAAACTAGGTCATTAAATCTAAAAATGTTTTAGTCAAGACTGTTAATAGGTTTCTTATGCTATCATATTAAAAATAGGTGTGACATGTGCATTAACTCGCAGTTATCCTGAAGAGTATTGTAATCACCAGACAGCGGTTTTACTCCAGCAGTTGATAAGCATTTTATGAGTCTCCCACCTGTCCAGAAACAGCGACGTCATTCGTCATCTGTTCCTCATCAACTCTCTCACTAGAGAACCCAGTCACTGACATCGGCGCAGAGAGATCCTAGACAGAAAAGGGCCCTGTACCCTAAACAACCTGTTTTGGATCTTTCAAAGTGTATCGCTGCTGTACATGTCTAAGCTAGCAAGACTGGTTCATTCAAGCTCATTTTTGAAATCTTGTGCAACTTTCCCGCAGTGGTCTGAAGGGTAATCCGGCTGAATGGACATACAGCAGAGGGTGTTGAGTGTTAAGAAAAAAGGTTGTCTGACGCATTATAATCACAGAGTACTGGGTTTCCGCTGTCCTCAGGGCCTGCAGAAACATCAAACACCAAACTCTAATGAGGACTAATGGCAGAGGAGTGGCCCGTCGGAAATGTGTGTGTGTGTGTGTGTGTGTGTGTGTGTGTGTGTGTTTTAGAGATGGATGAAGTGTCTAATTTTGTATTTTTTTTTTAGAGATAAAAAAAAAAAAAAAATTGTCTAGATTACTTTACAGTTAACTAAACATGCACATATAAGCAGGTGCATGTACACACACACAGACAGACAGACAGACACACACACATGCACACACGAACACACATGTATACAGTATGCTCCAGGCAGTACCAGGGAATTAGCACTCCTCACAACAAGCTTCTCTAAAGCTAATAAGGCATCAACTTGCCCTTTTTATTGTTAGGTCAAGTGAAGGAGCTGCTAGGAGCAACAGGAAACCAGGTTAGTTAAGAGGGGGGAAACTAACTGATGTGGATGTAGGGTGTCTGTGTAGGTATGTGCCTGTTAAAGGTGCCGTAAATGCCACAGGCAGAGGTCGAGTCTGTCCACAAGGCAGAAGCACTTATCTATAAGTGGACTGTATGGTCAGGCTTTTGTCGCTCCCCCGTAATTTAAATAAGCAATGACGTTAAGTCCAATTTCAGTGAATAGGTTTTAGTCAAATAACATCATTTGCTTATTTAACAGGCATTGAGGAATCTTTCCCTAGTTAGAAGCTCCCACAAACAGATACATGTTTTCTGCTTAGGAAAACAATGCAATAGTTTGTTATTTAGTATCCTGAAAGTCTACTACGGATGTGATAGTCACCATTCAGGTCTGTATCAAAACAAGCAATAAAATCCATTCCATTCCTATTTGTCAGCACATGCAACTGCAGACTGGGAAGAGTGGGTTCCTGGGGATCAGGATGAATTCTGGTAAATTTATTTTTGATCCAGAGAGTCAACTACTCTGCTAGTGCTTACAAGTTTTTAGACTAGTTTGTTTTTTAGAACGAACCACAAATGACACAATTGTTTTTGGAGCATAGCTCTTCAGACCACTTTTGCAATATTGGACAATATTTGTGAGCAATAGCAACAGACAAAAATATAAATTATATGTGCCAAATTCCACATCTTTTGATCCCTGACCACCAGGGCAGCTTCCTCAAGAACTATTACTGGTTTTTCATTTGCTTATTTTCCTGCTGAATACTAATACAAGTTGTCATTTAATGACCATTTCCCTAAAGTGTGCAACCTATGAAAGACCCCTACTATCTCAACTTTTTTTTTTTTTACAGGGACATGGCAAGTTTGTTTTTCTGCCATGCACCTATAGAGTTGGATTAACATGTACCAATGCTTGATCAACACAGACAAATCCTTCAGTTAAGAGCCAGTTTGGCTCATATAAATAATATGATCAACAATTGTCACAAGAAGCCATATGACAGACATAAGTATGTAAGCTGTATCATCAATATGGTGCCATTCTTGCTACTAGGAAATGCATTGATCAGTGGGCACAGAGATCCTACAGCCAGCCCTTCAAGCTATCAAAGTCATTGCAACAGCGTGTTGGAAATTACTGGGGCTGTTTATGCAGATAAGGAGACAAGTTCATTTGGCACAATTGCCACTATCAGATCCTGGTAAAAACCCACTGGGCCAGGTGCCACTGCTATCCGGACAGGTCTTTGGCCCACAGGCCCAGGAAGCATTAAATGATTGCCTCCTCCCACCTGAGACATGAGCAACACATGATGCAATAGCTTGCCCTTAGGCACTTGTCTGCAGTGGTACATTATTCCCACAGAGTAGGATTTCAAAGACCGCAACAGTGGGTGGTAAACAAACATGGTTGGTTTGTATCTATAGATCTGAAGGATGCATGTTTCCACTTTCCAATTGCTGTGGAGCACGGACAAGTCCTCTGTTTCCACATAAACATGACATATCAGATCAGGCTCCCTCCTTTTGAGCTTCAACCTTCAGGGTGCTCACAAAATGTTAGAGTCCCTGCAACATTGAGATCAGTGTGTAGTCCCTTATCTGGACAACTGGCTGTTGTTCAGATAGTGTACCAACAGACAGAGTGCCTGATCTCACATACGAAGCAATTTTATAAGGAGAGCAATTTTACACCTTCACAGACGGTGCAGTTTGTAAGCATGCAGACAGACCCGTTATAATCATAAAGGTATGCCAATATATAGACTTTATATATCTGGCAGGGATGCTGACAGCAGCCATACTGGCGAAGCCCACAGTGACTTGCTTTGAGGCCCTGTGTCTGGTCAGGGCTTCCAGGCTGTTTGGGGTAGTGAATAACAGCTGGCATGTCACTGGCCAACTGTTTGCGTGCTTTGGGGTGCACCATAAAGGAATTTCCACTGTCTAAAGGCAGGCTAGTCCATTGGGTAAAGGAAGTGATGGCACAGGCGTAATTGGAAGCAGATCAAGAGGTGACCATTAAATGGCCTTTGATGTATGCTATAGCTACCTCCTAGGCAGCACTAGAAGACTGTTGCTTGTGGAAATATATGAACTGGCAACATGGAGTTTTACACACTGAATGTCACTTTGTCAAAACCCATGAGCTCTGTCCTGAGGTCAAGTGATCCTCATCGTCATTGAGCATTAAAGCATCTGTTTAGGATATTTGCCATGAGTAATTCAGAAGTATTAAAATCAAGAGCCATTTACAGCCTCCATACCCTTATTATTAACATAGACCAGCCAACCGTGAAATAATTTACCCCCAATAGGTTATTTAAAGACATTATTTGTAAATAAATAAAAATAAATAAATAAATAAATAAAACGCAAGCCTACAGTTTTCTAATTGTAAGAATACGGGGAAGCATGGCGGTTACCACTGCAACACCAACACAACACCATCTGGTTAATATTGGGCTAACTCATTGTTATTGGCTCAACAGCCTAAAGGGAACCGGATATCTGATTTTTCAGCTTGTTATGCCTACTGTGCCTGCGCACAACTCCACAGCGACAGGGGGTTCGCCACTAGCATGCTGACCCCCCTCTGCTCTCGACACATGCAGCAAGCTGACTGGCTCTTTTTGTTGAAGGACATGACTTTGTCCTGCACTCTGATTGGCCAAAAGCACTCCGCTTATGTACAGATCTCAGTGGCTCAGCAGCGGAATCAACTTCTGTGACAACCTGCTGACAATTTGACTGAACCTGGCGAAATGCTCAAGCGATGTGCGTACTTTTGAACATGGAGTCGTACAAGTGTAATAGGAGGTCAAAATGTGTGCCCTTTACACAAAAAAAGGTGTACAGGTCTGTTAACACTCTGATTCTGTTTCTTAATAGGAGGCAGTATTAATACTTTCTTCTTATCCACAATAAGAAACACGTTATACCATGAGAGATTCCCAGTCTTAGTAGTTACACTTATTTTTACATTATTTAGTGTTTGGCAAGATGCATAATATGAACCCTGAAAACATATTATATTCTTACAAACAGATGGCTTCAAAATGAATTATTTTATTTAAAATTTTGCTCGAATGGGAAAAAGCGTTGAACTCTCAGATTGACTAATACAATTCCCAGAGAATTATCAGGTGACTTTACGTGTCGAGAATGGCCAGATGACAGACAAGATGTGGTTGCGGCCTTTTACAGGCTGCATGCATTAAGGTCACAGTCCAGATCACAAGGTGTTTTTACTATTAATAATCATTAGTAAAAACCACACTAAATTCAAAGGAAACCAAGCAGGCTGTCAATATCTAAGAGGTTTTGTTGTTCAAAAATCTAAATAGAAAGACTTCACTATTTTATACTATTACTAACATGTTCTTTACTATTATCATTATTCTTTTATTTGGTTAGTTGTTAGTTTTGAATATTTTGCCTGTGTGGTTATACTTAATATTTTTCTTTTTGCATCCAGCTTAGGGTACACTTTTCATGAGCGGCAAAGTATGCATCATAAAAGTCTTTTGATCAAGTCCTTATACTCTGTAAGCTGTGGCATGCAGCCCAACATGACAGATGATCAGAACAGAAAAGAGTTTTGCGAAGCAGAAACATCTATCCTGATTAGCTATTGAAAATGTTACTTGAATTGGAAAACATGAGAAGAAGGTGAGCGTTGAAGTCCCAGGAAGATTGACTAATACAATTCCCAGAAAATTATTGGGAGAATGTGTGTATATCAACAGTAGCGTGCACATTATCATAATGCATATAGAAAGGAAGCAGTTAGCTCATTGTATCCAGGCAAAATTCTTTGTCAAATGAATAGCTTATTTGGATGTTAAAGTTATTGGATGCAGTCATTTCAGAGTAAATTACCAACAGATTCTGCAAAACTGACATAAGTAGAAATAAACTTAAAAAAAAAAAAAGTAAGGGTGTGAAAGGAGAATTCCACCAAATCCTTATGGGATTTGTTATGTTCCACACATGCATGTGTAACGGGACTTTCAAGACAAGTGTGAATGCTTGTGTATGCTTAAAGGCTGGTTTTTTTTTACTGTTGGTACAAAATTACCTCCAGGTGATGTCTGCCTGGGAGGGGATAGGGCCAATCCTTTAACAAGCACTGACAAAACATTCTTTCGGTCAGATGTACTAAGCTGTTTGTGCCCATTTTCAGAAACAATCAAGCAGTACTCAAAAAACTACACATACAAAACAGATTCATTTTTACCAAATATATACTAAACTTTTTAAAATTTTAATTTTACCCTGGTATTACCTTCACTTTTGGGACTCTCTGGTATCCCTCAGGTTAAACTGACCTGGGACATATTTGGAGAATTTTCCATATTTGGAGACAATTCTAAAATAAAATTTCACTTCATAAACCATTAGCATAGTTCTTCTTTATCTTAATGTCAAACAATAGAGATAACATGCAATTAGTATCTACAAGAACACAACTAACATTCAAAGTGTGATTTTTTTTAATGAGGTTATAAAAATCCACTATACTCAAGACTTGGGTGTCATAAATTGTGTGCGCGCTTGTGTGTGTGTGTGTGTGTGTGTGCATTTGTGTGCGCATGCTTCTGTGTATACATGTGTGTGTATGCTTGTGAGTATGCATGCATGCGTGTGTGTGTGTGTGTGTGTGTGTGTGTGTGTGTGTGCTTGTTTGAATGCATGTATGTGTAAATTTTTGTGTGTGGGCATGTTTGTGTGTCTCTGTGTATATGGGTTAAACTGACCCTAAGTCCATATGAAGGATGTAAATGTGTTGGTAAGGTAGCATGTTTGCTCAATTATTATTTTTTGTTGGTAAAAGTTTCCAATTCTCTTCTTGTAAAAATTAAAAATGCCATACAAGGGTTAATGCACTATATTGTCTGCTTCTCAAAACTAGACAGTATAGAAACTAGATACGTGTATTGTTCAGAACCTTTATAGCCAGTGGTCTGCTTTCCTACAGAACAAGACCACTGTTAAATGTTCAGAGTTGTTTCCCCCCTATTTATTCTCATGAATATTCATCATTTATGACACAATGTACACATGATCGTTTTAAAACTTTGCTACATGGCAACATATATTTTCTAACACTGCATGTCTATCGAGCTGTTTTTGTGAGCTCATGCTGCAATTGTATATATTCAGCGCTTTACTTCCTCACACATGTACCCTTGTGTCTTAATACTGAGACCATTTTTGACATTGATTATTAAACACAAGTTAAAGTATTTTAAGCCTGTGATCATGAACAGAATAATAACCATAGTGGCTCAGTGGATCTGGGATCATAGTGTCATGAAGGACAATCAGTTTCATGTTTACAATTATCTCAGCTCTGGTGATTGTTTAAAGTCTGAATTCTGTTGTACAATATTATGTTCAAAGGCCATAGATTTCAGCTGCTTATCTTTATAAAACTAATCCGTGACAGACAACAGAGAACTATTTTTTGCCACTCAAACAAAGAGCAAAGCTTCAGCTTTTTTATTCAGACTGCATGACTGTAGACTTTAAAGCTATTTTCTTGCAAAAGAAGCACTCGCGTTTAAAAAATAAATATGAAGCCTGGACAAAATGCATCGGCTGATGTTTAGTCTGAAAATTTTGTTCAGATAGTTAGATGCATTTAACGATGTTTAAATGTGCATTTGATCCAACATTAAAACTATTTCATTAATCTCAGTCAGAAGAAAGAAAGCCTGATTTAACACATTACAGGGAAACCTACCTGGCTCTGAGGCTTCCCTGGTTTGTCATCTTTTTTTCCTGGCGAGCCGTTCTGTTTGTCTGCGCTCTTCTTTTTCTCTGGGGCCTGAGCAGAAAGACAGCACATCACAACCTCATCACAATTATCAATCCTAAGCTTAAACAAAAGAACATGTCAGAAACAAAGAATCCCTCCATGTGTCAGCCCAGCTGTCTATAATGTCGAACGGTGCATTGTGACAGGGACCCTGAGGTCCGTCAGGTTCTGACTGACTCATTCTTTATCTGTAATTGAATACGCGTTTATGATCGTTTTCGCAGAGGTTGTCAGTAAGGAGTGATAAAAGTGCTCTGCAATTTGTGAAGTGTGTTGCCTGTCGAGTCATGGCCTGGAGGGCTTACACTACACTGTCACTCTATGGTGGGAGAGCCGGAGAAAGATGCAAACACAAAGACAGACAGAAAAAGAGGTAGGTGAGGTTACATGTCAAGAGTTGGGGGTTAGCAAAGAAAGGCAAGAGAACATGCTCGAAACAGCCAAAAAATGAGAGCTCGAGTGAGACTGAAAGAGAGGGAGGGCGAGGGATAAAGGAATGAGAGGGCAGCGAGAAATGAGAGAAAGACGGAGACTCTGAGTGTGTGAAAGCAGTGTTCAGCTGTCAAACCCCCCTCCACCCCTTTAGGGCAGGAATCAGCAGTCACAAAGCAGGTATGCACTCTAACGCTTTGATCTCCTCATACATACATACACACACACACAAAAAAACTATTTCTCAGACATTACTGAACATATATCTCCTTTACCCCATTTTCTCACAGCACTCCTCCCACCCCCATGCTAATTCACACACACAAGGCACACCACATGTACACTCGCGCACACACACACACACACACACACACACACACACCCTGCTCCACACACAAGGCGTACAAACCCACTTCCAGACATGCCGAACACAGTCTAAACACAAAAGCCAGGTGCTGAAGGAAAGACTTAACTTAGTGACAAGACGGAAGGGGATGGAAAGAGCAAGAAACAAGAGATTGGCAAGAAAAGAAAAAAGGGTTTTCAGTAATGCCATGCTGTGTTGGGTGACTTGGCCTCGTACGGTATTTAATGCAAATATCTGCTGCGTGCGCCTGGCTGACCAGTAGGTATTTAGCCAGATTATAGAGGACTCCATGTTAAAAACTGCATGCTTACAGGGGGGAAAAAAAACAGATGGGTCCAGGGGCTGGATCAAAAGTGTTCATCACTATTAAACACATGCCTCTGATAACTGTCCAAAGGGTTGTAGGCTTAACTCACTTTGTTTCGTCCAAACCTGAGAACTGAGTTAGTTACGGGCTTACTTGTACATTGTAGAAAGGAGTAATTTGCAGTGCTCAGATTCGTTCCCTGTTTACCTTAAAGTGCACTGTTCTGGTTGTAAACATTTACTGGTATTGTCCAATTCTCATTTGAGAGAGCATATTGCCTCAGTACAGCAATTTCTTCTACAAGTGATGCACAAAATACCACAATGCACAACAACTTCAATTTAAACTTCACTTGTGAGTATAAATCTCAAGGCATCCAAGTCTATGTGTGTGTGTGTGTGTATAAACAGAGAATGTTTTTGCTGGTATTTATTCATTAATATTTAATACATCTTTACACTTTATATATTTTTGTATTATTATGGTTTCAGTTCACTAGATCATTTGTAACATCCTAATTGTTGTATAATAATGTGTCATTTATGTGTTTTTGAAGAACACACTAATAAAATGTCAGCCCAGTGTGTCTGTTAATAGTAAATGAGTGCGAGAGGAATTTCCGACCCAGGTTGTCTCGTTCTCTGCTCATCTTTACGTCCCATCTCTATCCTCTCTGCTTTAAGGCAGACACTGGCACCTGCTGGCCAAGCTTAACACTCACTGCATTTTCTGTCACAAAGACTGAACTACAGGCATTTAAACTCTATCCAGGCTCCACTAAAAGTATAGGAAAACAAGGTGATCCTTAGGTTTTGTTATATACAGAAGACATCTGGGTTTGAGATCATAAGATGACTGAGATGATACATCAGAATTTCAGCTTTCATTCTCTTATATTTATACCTAGATGAGTTAAACAACTTTGAACATGGCCCCTTTGTTTGCTTGAACCTGCCCATTTTCCAAGTCAAAGAATACTGGAATGTGTGAGCAATAGTTTCTTGATGCCCAGGGGTGTCATTGTAGATTGAATGTTTAAATAATAAATAGCTCTCAATTTCAGCAAGTGAGCCCTGACGTTCATTTGTGAGGGACAAACCAACATGAAGACCAGCTGTCTATGGGGATTCAAGCCATTATGAAACGACAAAAGAGGAAAAATTGATCTGAGCCAGTGCACAAGCAGTGGGCATAGTCAACATACTTCTGAAAAAGACTAAAACCAGGCATCAGACAGTTCAGGTTAGGAAAACAACAACAGCTGATGAGAGACACATTGTAGTTTTTAGGTTTGACTTTACACCTTTCACAGTCACCAACAATCTTCACAGGGCAGTCATGATGGTCTGAAGTCCCACAATCTTTAAGAGAAGAAATTTAGAGGCCATACCACAAGACACACTCCACTCATCAGCAGTAAGAATCAGAGGATCAGTTTGGAAATACAGTGATGAACCACAGGTTATCTACCAAAGTGATGGAAAAGCCAAAGTGTGAAGAAAGAAAAGATCTGTCCATGATCCAAAACATATGAGCTCATCTGTCAAACACGTTGGAGGTAGTGTCATGGTTCGGGCTTGCATGGCTGCTTCTGGAACAGGCTCACTAATCTCTACTGATGACGTAACTCTTGATTGAAGCAGCAGAATGAATTCAGAAATCTACAAAAACATTCAGTCTGCCAATTTACAGCGAAATGCATCCAATCTAATTGGAAGGAACTTTATTAGACCCGAAACACACTGCCAATACAACCATATGAGGGCCTTTTGCCAGCTTGATGCAGTTATTGATGCTAGGGATATCTAGGATATCTGTTTAAATATAATTTAATAACAGAGGTTGTCTGCCACTGAATGTCCCATGTTTAAAGTTGTTTAGCACACCTATATCAGGAAATGAAAATCTTCTCACACTCATCTTCTGATCTCAAACCCAAATGTCCCAAATGTTTAGCAACAGAATTAGTCTTGCCATTCCAATACGTTTGGAGGGAATTATATATTATATAAATAAGGAAACATCTCAGCTGAAAAAAAAAGAGTTTCTATTTTTAATCTGGGATTTTGTTCATTTGTTTTCTAGGTAAACGTGCAGACATTGTGCGTATGATGTTTTGCGTCAAGCAATAGACCTGTTTCAGCAACCAACCAGTGGTGACTGACCATATTTATTTTCTTAATCATCATAGATCGTCGCTCATATTTGTTGTGGTGGGTGCCCATTTTGGACTCGGTCTGTAACTAATATGCCACTGATTGTAAACACTTACTTTCGAGGAGGGTTTGATGAGGCTTGGTGCAACTGGCTTTTTATCTTCTTCGTGTCTAAAATATACAAAAGAAAAATCAAGAAAAATCAAATCGAATCAACAGACACTGAGATTCGCACACCTAGTGTCGGCCCAAAGGCTATGTAAATGTAAGGAGTGTT
>JAOVVF010000036.1:19152719-19163949 GCA_028565595.1 Duopalatinus emarginatus | reverse complement strand
TAATAATAATGTGCCCTCACGCTGAGCTTTATCTTTTTCTCTCTCTCTCTCTCTCTCTCTCTCTCTCTCTCTCTCTCTCTCTCTCTTCTGCACAGTCTCAGAATAGACAGGCCATTCGTAGGCAAGGAGGGGGAGAATGGGGTCTGGGCCAAAATACAGGGAGCACCAGCCTCCTAATTGATGACTCCCTTTGAGTGAGAAACACCAGACTAGATTGATGGTTTTGCAATTTAAAGCTTTTGGAATGGATCCTAGCAGCAGCCATTAACTCAATAAGATGTCGCCCAAAGTAAAGCCAAACCCCTGCAAGTGACAATAGAACTAAATGAGGGATTGGAATCCATTACAAGGAATCTGCAGTGTTTGGAAAACAATGAGCACTGAATATAGCAGCTCATAATATATGAGTACATAAAAGCTGAGTTGATAGCCTCTTTGCTGTAATACGTGCTTCATAAACTAGCCTAGAGAAATACTTTAAAGATCCACTAATGATTACAATGTTATCATCAGTTTTATTTTAATGTGACATTCTGACAATGGGCACTTTACATGTGTCCTAAATGTCATTGTTACAAAGGGCAGCTTAGCTTCATGTTGTTTAAATTAAAAGGCTTAAATCATAGAAAGTACAGCACTTCTATCTATCTATCTATCTATCTATCTATCTATCTATCTATCTATCTATCTATCTATCTATCTAGCTAGCTAGCTAGCTAGCTATCTGTGTATCGTTCCGTCTATAGAACAATTAATGTATAATAAAATTGTGTAATTACACGATTATTACAAAGATTCTTGAATCCTTAAAGGATCCTTATTTGGAGGAATTTACAGTCTGAGAGCACCTATTACAGCTCACTGCATGGCCTCCAGGCTCAGCTTTCTATTTCTGAGTGTAACAAGTTCTTTAGTTGTCACTACCTTATTTAACTCTATGAAAACACACAGCGCAATGACTTCATTACGGCCCAGCAAAACGCAGGCGACTATTTGTGAGAGCTTATAAAATGAAACTCACTGCAATGAAATGTCTAATATAAACAGCAGCATTTTATATGTACTACAGACCAAAGGGAATATCCAAATAAATATATTGTCATGTAAACAACACTGTTTAATTGAAAACAAAAATGAAATTAATGTAAACCTCAGTCTGGGGCTTTCTTACATTTTACATTTAAATTTTACATTTACATAAGATATTCTTTTGCAGAGGGATTTACAGAAGTGTATTAAAGTCTGTGTAAAAAAATATTTTAAAAAAATGCAAATAGACAAAAGGCTAAGAATACCATATGGTTCTCTATTACATAGAAGTTAGTACAACAATGATATTAATGCAACGTAAGTTCACTTAAAAGAGTGATTTAAATGTATTAAACACTCAAACAAGCACAAAAATGTACATTTCGTTATGTACACCTGTTCCTGTCCTAACTTCTATCTAATAGAGTTTTAGCTATTATATTATTCGTAGTCCCTTGCCAGTTTGGTTTAACCTGATGATATACTCTAATCAGCCGTAAAAATTAAAACCGTCTGCCCAAATAGCCATAGCTCAGAGCCGTTGAGGCATGGACTCCACAAGACCTCTGAAGTTATGCTGTGGTATCTGCCACCAAGACTTTAGCAACAGATCTTTCTTTGGATTTTCTATGGAATCACACTAGACAGTCTAGCCTAGTCCACCATACATATCAGTGTCCTTTAGTGCCCAAGATCCTGCCACTGATTCTTTGGACAACTTTGGTAGGTTCAAACTATTGTAAACTGGAACACACCTGACAAGACCTGCAGTTGTCTAACCATCACATTGGCCATTATCAAGGTTGCTCAAATCCTTAAATCCTGCCCATTTTTCCTGCTCCCAACACATCAACTTCCTGCCTAATATATCCCATCCCTTGACAGGTGCCATTGTAACAAGACAATCAGTGTAATTCTTTTTACTTGTCAGTTGTTTAGTGTTGTTAATATAATGAGATTTTAATACACATCTGTATATCTGGATAAGAATGCATTCTGTTAATGTAAAATAAAGATTTAAAATATAAGAAGGCCCCACTGACAGAAGTCAGATTAATTCTAGATTTGTTTACAATTAAACCAGTGTCATTTGCCACTATAGTAAATTTGAATAACCCCTTTGGCTTGTAGTATATTTGAAATACTGCTGTTTATGTGAGACATTTCATTGCAGTGAGTTTCATTTTATATGCTCTCACAAAAGTATGACCCAAAGGTGTGAAGAGAACCAGTCCTTTTAATGTATGTTTGATTAAAAAGATGCATGGATCAATAATGCATATTAGCCCAAAGATCCTGAAACGAATCCTCACAGGAAATGTAGTTATTTGGAGGAATGGACAGTCTGAAAGCATTTATTACAGCTCACTGCATGGCCTCCAGGCTCAGCTTCCTATTTCTGAGAGTAACAAGTTCTTTAGTTGTCTCTACCTTATTTAACTCTATGAAAACACACAGCGCAATGACTTCATTATGGCCCAGCAAAACGCAGCCAAATCGATCTGGTCAGTCTTTCAATGACCACATCAATCTTAGTGCAGGGGAAAAACACAATCAAACAAAAGCTGTTTGTGTTCAGCTTGTTTTTGCCCTGCAGGAGCTGTTGAGCCAGATTCATTTCTGAGGAAGGGTCCCCTCAGTAATTAAGAGGGTTCAGATAAACTCTGTGGTAGCCCTGCAGTACGACAGTGAGAAAGAGATGAATTAAAGGCTAATGAGAAAATGATTGCACTTCTTGAGACTCGAGACGGGGAAATTCACAGCTGTAGCCAACTTCACACCTTTTTTTTTATTCTCATCTTTACAAATCCAGGTGAGTGTGTGTATGTCTGCAGATATGTCTATGAATTCTAAGCTATATATTTGCTTGCGTGTTAACATGTGTGAGTACAGAGTCTGACACAATTGTGTGTGTGTGTGTTTCTTTGTGCATGCGCGTGTGTGTGTACGTACGTGCGTGCACTGGCCATCAGTCAGGTTTAAAAGGTGTCAGGATGAATAGCTCGTTGCAGGTGAACCTTGCAGGTGTGTTGCAAGCCGCTGATGAGTGATGATCAAGAGACATTTCAACAGAGCACAGCATCAAATGCAGTTAAAGGATGAACCTGAGTCATCCAACTCAACGCTTCACTTCCTAGCAAAAATATTCATTACACTGAAATGTGTGGTGCCAGATGAGTTCAAAATCAACATAGTGGCCTGGGTCAACCTGAGGAAAAAAATATAAAATGGTATTTTTAAATACCATCACTGCCTTCAGAGGCAACCAATTACACACAGGTCAACATGTTTTCCTGTGTATTCAAGCCCTGCTAACCTGACCGTAATGGTGATTTGATGTGAAGTTAATTTGAAATGAACCTGATGGATACAGACCAGAAATGCAAATGAAACAGCGTAATACACAAGAAAGGCAAAATAAATGATCCGTTTACACTCAGTCAGTCACTTATTATGAATTGAACAAGCACTGTTTATAACTGAACTGGCAACTAGTCAACCCTTGAAGTCTCTTGTGATGAAAGGGTTTGACGACAGAGATGAAAGTTTGTGAATTCCACACCACAACACCATCTCACATTACAAAAAAGAGGTCAATCCACTTGTCTTGAATACACAGTGGCGAGAGTGTGAAGTCACACTATGACACTGTCAGTCTGCACTGCTGAGATGTTCATGAGCCAGGTTTGAACATGTAGCATTCAAAAATGGTCACATTTTTAGTCCTTAGAATCCAAAATTGCTGTATGTCATTTATTATCAGCAATATTACCACTACTATGGATAAGTATGTGCCATCTCAGCTCTTGCGGCTGGCGGGAAGTTTTGGTAACTTCCCCAAGCCTGTACATGTGTAGAGACTTGCAAGCCAGTGTAGCTTCAGCCTCCCCTGAAATCTGATCTGCCACATCTGTGCTTTTGCTCCATGCTCAGATTCCTAGCTACTGTAGCAAGAGGTCTGTTTTGTTCCACTGTAATTCAACTTCAATACTCTTCTGCTCAGCCCTTCCATAAAAACGTCAAAGAAGAAATATCTGGATTAAGCTGGAGTATAGTGGCATCCATTTTCAGCACGTTTGCATGAAGGTGTCTGGTACAACCCAGCCTGGCTCGGTCCAGGAGGAAAATGCATTAGTTGCATGCTGTAGTAACCGGATACAGAATAAAGGCTGTGACTTCGATATAAAGCTACCAGATTTATATGTGAACTTAAATATGGCAAGTTGATTAGGCTCATGTAGTTGAAAGAGATGTCATCAATCCCTGCATGTGTCGTTTGGTTCTCTTCCGTCGTTTCTCATTTAATGCTTCCACAAAGTGTAATTGAGGTCTCATAACACATTAAACACCTTAAATACAGCCAATATTTTCATAACCAAAGATAAGGCTAATAGTTTATCAGATTTTCATAGTTGTTAGGCTCTATGTTTTCAATAATATATATTATATATTAATATAAATTATATATTATTATTACTTGTATAGGCATTGAAATGATATTCAGGCAAAAACAAGTTATTGTTATTTAAATGCCACTCAACACATGTGAGATTTCGTTTTAAAAAAGCCAACTAAGGAACAGTAGAGTATATATATTAAATCAAGCAAATTAAACAAATTTAGGTCATACGTTTTACAGACACATTTTTTTATCTTACTTATATGTTTATACAAGTGACTTACAAATTACAACCTATTCATATATCGTAGTATATGATCCAGATCAATAACTTTTTCACATGTGAATTTAAATTTAGCGTTGCATTTAAAGTAATAGTATTTTTTTTTTTAATTAAATGTTACATCTTATATCTTATATTAAAATCACAGCACTGTCAGACAGAACCATAGCTTCAAGGTCTGTATTTAAAAAGTAATAGTATTTTAAAAGTTCTAAATGTTACATCTTATATCTTATATTAAAATCACAGCACTGTCAGACAGAACCATAGCTTCAAGGTCTGTGTACTAATGCAATAATAAAGTTGTTAAATATATTACAATTGTAGCAAAAAAAACCTTCATAATGTGACAAACCTTATCGCACAGACCCACATACCTTTTTAGTCACTTTTGATTGAAATAAATTGGCTTCATAAACCATAGTTATTATGATTTGTCTGCATGCCTTTGAGTTGATGACACAAATGACAGTGTGTATTAACACATTCCTGTTATAAAGATTGATTAACGAAGGCTAGTATGGCCAGTATTTTCTTGGCCTCTGAACTATGCAGTCTCAGATCCACCAGTTTCCATCTATTCCTCCCTCCTCTTTGCATCTTTCCTTCCACCTGTCATCCCAGTGTGCCCCCCAGGCCTTAGTGTTGACAGAACACCAAAACGAGAGCTCTCCAGCCAGTGTGTGTGTGTCTGTCTGTGAGTGTGTGTGCATATGTTCTATTTATTTGTGTTTGGTGTGCAATCCCATCTATGTAATGGCACAGAATAAAGAACAAGTAATGATCAGTGGCATCGTTTTGCATTTTCTTATAGTAGCAGTTCAAATAGCTATGAAATAAATGCTTTATTTGTTGCACATTATTTATATTCCATAGCAAAATAGACTTTTAATGCAAAATAATGGATAAACCAGTCACAAAAAGAAAACCAACATGAACATGACAGAATCTTTACTGGTTAGCGTTCATATTACTCATACTACAAGCTGCAAAAGACATTTTGCAAGTGACTCTCTAATCTAAGGCAGTCTGAATCATCTAACAGATTTAGACACTTATTTTACCACCTCTGTAGAATGCATTGCCTTCCCTTTTGTAAGTCATTTACTCCTGTTCACCAGTTTTCACCAATTCACATTCACCAGTTCTCAGATAGTCAGCTTTCAAAGTATATGGGTTAAAATAAAAAACTTAAATCGATATGAGTGGAAGGTTGGTGCAGGTGGTCCAGTGCCCCTGGTTCAATCTTGAGATCCGTGTGTACTTTATGATGGCCTTGTTCTCCTGGTGTCTGAGCCGGTTCCTCGCAAAATCACTGAGATTATATTGACTATACTAAATTGCATCTTGGTGTGAATAAGCTGGGCTAGCATAGCACCTTGGACCTTATGTCTACAGGATGAACTCTGGGTCCACCCTGACCAATGGATACAGAGCATAAATGAAAATGTTTCGCTGTGCTATGTTAATTCTAAGTCGCTTTGGATGAAATCAGTTGCCAAGTGCACAAAGGAAATGTTCCAAATCTGCATTTACACTAAGTGACTCAGACACAGGGTCACTCACACTAACGTAAACATGATTTCATAATTGACAGTGTTTTAAAACAACTTTTTGTTCTGACCATTTTTTTTCAACTGCTTTTCAACTAAGGTGACCTGTGAGATGTTGTATTATTTGCTTTTATATTGTTCTTTCCAAACACTGATTATTATATGTCTCCTCTTGAAGCAAGCAATCACTTGCCATGCTCCTTTTATGAGGGATATCGTTCCAGTGGGTCACCTATTTCCAGTATTCAAAGTCTATCCTTACAGGCTTAGTCAGGTTTCACCCTCATCATGCTCACTCCAAACCATTAAGCAATAATGAATTCAAAGACATTTCAAGTGAGACATGACTGGCGTGCTGCAGTTCCACCAAAGTGAGAATCTTTGTTCTTCCCTCATTAGTTACTTGGGAAATGGCTCGATACTCATCTCCAGATCAGCTCACAGGATGTGAGTAACCCTCATCCACCATCAGAGCTCGGCTGATAAATGAGACTACACTCATCAAATACACTGCAGTTTTTCAGCTCACACGGCTAAACTAAGGGAGGTTTTACAAACACCTAAATACTACCACCATGGCTCTATTTCACTGTGATGGCTCTCAGTTACTGCACTATAGTTGTATCTCCCTGCCATCTTCAGCTGTTTTCTAAGGTTGAGTTGGATTACCTGCACCCTCTTTGAGGATATTAAAAGTATCATGTTTAAAAAGAACATTCCTGATGATTACAATCCTCTTTCCTGTTTCATTAATCCCGGGTAATAACCCCGATATGGAGAAGAAACGGTGGGTAGATGAGAGGATTCCCAGAGAGAACTCATAGAAGAAAGAAGCAATGGTTAAAAACAGAGTATATTTGATTTCCCTCAGGTTAATTAAGTCATAGCGGGAGTTAAATATATTTCTAGAGGTGCGGTTTGAGTTAGATCCGTCTGTTTGGTCACCTGCGTGGGCATTCTGTGCTCGGACTGTGGTATTGTGTTGGGCGAAAGGGAGCAGCTGATTGAAATGGAGTAATGACATTGATTTAATGCTGTAGTCTTTGAGAGCAGATTTGCTCTAATTTGTCTGAAACGTGATACTGCTGCAGCTGCAGTTTTCAACATCTAAACACAGACTCTTTACAGTGACATAAAAGCACATGCACAGACAGATACTCTGTGTTTCATAATCTCATGCAAAATGGTATATGCAGTACTACTGAAGAAACTGTAAAATGCACAGCAAAAACAGAGTCATATAATAAAAAATACGTATCAGGCTACAGTTTGAAGAGACTTGTCCTTTTGAGCTTCTTGCCATCCTTAACTAGAAACTGTCGTTACCTGTTTAATATGTATACATATAGTACATTTTCGCAGCGGGTGAATTTACCATGCACTCTCACACAGATTTTCTCTCTCGCTCTCTTTTTTCTCTTTCTGCGCCACTCATCAGTTAGGTTCTGTTCATTAAAAGCTGTCAGTCATCTTGCACATGCTGGGGTTTTGATTGTGGTTCAGCTGTCAGAAATGAAACACCTCGGCCAGAGCGCTAAACACTTCATCTCGTCAGTCTGCAGCCAAAGTGACAGAGCTCCAATAGCATTAAGCTATTCTCCACAACCTGAAATGCATTTCCAAGAGGTTGAGCTGTGGCTTAGTGTTGTGGCAGTGCCTGTCAGAGACGTGTTTTGTCTTCTCCTCTTACAGTGATGGCCTGATATTTAATCACCACTTTTACGGTTAGAGAAACACTCCAGTCAGAACCAGACTGCGTTGTCACTGGCGTTTGACTGATGACTTAAAGAAGGTATTTGGGTAGGCATATAGAAATAATAACACCGAAGCCAGTAGCCTACTCTGTGTTTGCGAATTCATCTACAACAGTTGCTGCATTCATGACAATACAGTCCTGGTTTTGATGTGTTCTTTGTGAGCCGGTTTAAATATAGCACTATAATTCCTAACTGCAGCCACAGGATGCACTGCAAGCTTGCGTGCAGCACGGTTGACCTAATGAGGCAGCAGGTATGTGCAGTGGGGGCTAACGTGATTTAGCTCTCGCACTCAGCGGATCCTATGGCTCATAAGTGGGTATGATGGATGAGCTGATCCTCTCCCTACTCAAATACACCCACTACACACAGACACACACACACACTCACACACCCAAATAAGCACACAGCACCCAGAACCTAGACCCAGGCCCGTCTGACTGGTGCCGTCCATGGTGTGACATCACCCAGTGGTGTGGATTGTTTCTGTTGCCTGTAAGTGCTACCCTTGTCTCCGGCATGAATAATGCAGTGGGCTGGGCTGTTGGGGCTGGCCACTTCTACTAGCATGAGTGCAGCAATTAAGGTGGCACGGCCTCATAATCGTCTGAGGCTCAGGTCCCCAGGCCTTGGGCTATAGATACTCTAGAGTCTGTCCTCTCAAGGGCGAGAGAGAGGGAGAGAGCGTGAGGGTTTTTAAAGGAGAAACTGTGGACCATCTGGCACAGGGATATCTGCTATGGTAACTTGACCAAACATTGGTGAAGAAGAGACGGTTTACACTCCCTGTTGTCCATTAGTACAGGGATGTTTTCAGAAAGCAGTACAGCTTTGTCCCACTGTAGCATCGTTTACAGGGCAGCTGAAACCCTAGCATAGCACAACAGAGGACAATGGGGCAGATGCAGATAAAGCATATGGTTTAAGAGGTCTGTAAGTTCTTGTATAAGGTTAGTTCAGCACCAAAAAAGGATTCTCTGTATAAAAGCATAATGAAGGGTGAATATTAATCACAGAACCCTGTCCTAAGTATGAATCCTGATGCATCATGTGTATGTCCAATGGTGACTTGTAATATGAAGCTGCGTTTCTGGGGAATTTTATTTGCACCAGAGCCGCTGTATAGCTAGTAGCTGCCCTGACTCGTCAGGGAGGAATTGAAAACATTGAATGTAAAATGTGTGTTGATTGATTCATGTTGTGAAACAACGACAGCAGTTCCTGGGTGCTTAAGTCTTGATCATTTCACATAATTAGTGATGTTCTGAATTGATCATTCTTTGTGCTAGCTAGCGGGCAAGTGGCATCTTTTCGTGTACTTGCCTGTGTGTCCAAATAGGTATGGCAAAGCCCAAACAGTGGTGGACTATAATACATAGTTGTTATGAACAGTGCTAGTGGATGGCCTTCATCAGGGCAGAGAATTAAAAAAAAACAATAAAAGACAAATGGTGTATTATGTGCTGTCAGTAGGATCTCTTCAGTGAAAGTGAACTATATGCTTGCACACAGAGGAATGTGACCTCTGCATTTAACCCATCAGTACAGTGAAACACACACTGGTGAACACTAGAGGGCATTGAACACACCTGCCTGGAGCATGGGGCAACCCCAAACCACAGCACCCAGGGAACAGTTGGGGTGGGGTGGGTGTTAGATGCATTTCCTAGGGCCCTTTCATTCGTGTCTTGCCCGTTGCGGTGGTTGAACCCGGTACTTTTCAGTCACAAGAGCGGTTTCCTAACCATATGGCCATGACAACCATAACAATTAAAACATTCTGCCAACTTTCAAAAATTAAAAATGGTTAAGTCACTTTTAAATACTACCACAGGGTGAAAAGTTACAGGACACATAAACACTTTCCCATTGGAAAATTTGCCTATGATCCAATATGGTGGTTTTCAAGATGCCATGTTCCAGACATAGCCTAAAAGATAGGTCCCTTCACCCATTACTTGCGTCTCCTGACTTTTGACTCACCCCGTATATGGTATGTGTATATAATCATTATAAATGTGCAGACACAGGATACACTTTGCAGACATTTTGCTTATGCATAGAAGAAACTATAAACCCTACCTTTAAAAAACACTAACTTTCGAAATACAATTTGCTTTTTATTTATAATATAAAAATGTATATATATAAATATATATACAACTTTTTGTGTTAAAGTTTAGTGTTACATGGTAAGATATAATTTTTGTCTATCTCTGGTATAAATGTACAATTAATCATTGTTCATCAGTTAATCAGTTAATTCAATGTTAATCATTGTGTTCATCAGTGCTGAAACCTGTGTGCGTTTAACACAAAGAAAGAATTAGAATTCTGTCATGCTTTGGTCTTTTCTGTGTTGTCATACATGTATGATGTCATGTTAGCATTAGAACGAGCTAAATTCTTGTCAAACAAGGTATTGCAAGGAATTCTACTGAATAAGCCAGGGCATTTAAGCAGGTGTCTCTTCTGTCAACAGTTGTCAGTTATGCCCTGCTTGAATTTTGGGGAGTGTACAAGTTTAACCTATCATGCAAGGCATAAGGCAGGCTGTTGAAGTGCTCATTTCACCAGTCACTGAGATGTTAATAAAGACCTAAAAATAATTTATTAATAAATGTGCAGTTTGGTTTTGTGTGGTTGTTTACAGCATATTTAGTATTTCTACTACTGATTGTATAGGTTTGTGGGCAAGTGTAAGAATTTAAGTAATTTTGTCAATGACCAAATTGTGTTTAGATTAGATTACATTCAACTTAACTGTCATTGTGCAGAGAACAGGTACACAGCCAATAAAATGTAGTTAGCATCTAACCAGATGAGTGTGAGTGGCTGCTCATCATGTGGCAAAACTGTTTCCCGGAGTCCAGCAGATTTCCTCAGTCGAAGCGAGCATAAAAGTGATTAAGCTCGTCGGGGAGTGAGGTGTGGTTGGTAGGAAGTGGAGTACATGGAGGTTTGAAGTCTGTTATTGTCAGTGGTGGACAAAGTACCCAAATCATGTACTTGAGTAAAAGAGAAATATTACTCCAGTAAAAGTAAAAGTCCTCTGTTTAGATTCACTCAAGTAAAAGTACAAAAGTATTTACCGTCAAATTTACTTAAGTATTAAAAGTAAAAGTATTATAATTTACTATGGCTCTAATGTCCTCTTATCATTTTTGTAACAAGACTCTTTATTAATTGACTCATTTTATGTAAAAAG
>JAOVVF010000036.1:19141110-19152619 GCA_028565595.1 Duopalatinus emarginatus | reverse complement strand
TTAATTAAACAAACTGTTTTCTCTACAAAAAGGAAACATTCAAAGCATTAACCACATATCTATCAGTCTCCCTCTTTTTCATAAATAAAATATCTTATTCATCCAACAGGTGTTTAAGGTCACAGTTTTAAAAAAATAAACAGTAAATATTTGAGAATGAAGTAGTAATATTTAAAGTCATATTGAGAATAAAGTCGTAATATATTTAAGATCAAAGTCATACTATAAAAAAAAAATCTTACTATATGGAGAACAAAGTCAAAGTTAATAGAACAAAGTGCCAGCTAAGCTAAATAAAAAAGTTAACTTATTTAGTTAACGTTAATGTGGGAAGTTAACACTAACAAACATAAAAAACATTTATAAAATAGCTAAGCTAGGAAAACAAACACACATCTAACCTTACGCTCTTACTGATGAAGCGTGGGTGTGTAGAACGGCCTGGGTCGGCGGGGCTTAACTTCAACAGCCATTAGCTGTCTAAATGTCTTGATCCTATTTTAACGCCATACTACTGTTTCATCTCGTGTATTAAAAAAAAATCACTTAAATAGGGCCAGTGGTGCTGTGACAAGTATGAATTTTCTTCCATTTTCTTTCCCTCTGGCACTCGACGCTGCTGCACTAATGGGATAACTATGTGTAGCCCAACCAACTGTTAAGAAAGTGCATGCTATAACCTGATTGGTGTTACATATATGTTACATATTTTATGCGTGCATGAGACAAACGACAGATTTTTCATAATGTAGTGAAGTAAATAGTAAAATATTTGACTTTCAAATGTAGTGAAGTTAAAGTAAAAGTCCCCCAAAATAAAAATATTAGAGTAAAGTAGAAGTACACAAAAAAAAATACTTAAGTACATTAACAAATTACATTTACTTTGTTACTGTCCACCACTGGTTATTGCACGTATGCCATGCCACATACGCTGGGGATCGGAGGAGTTGAAGTGTTCTTCAATCCTTAATTTGTGCCGGTGAGATGCCTCTTCTCAGGTTGGATTGGGATAAGCTGTAGGCCTCCCGGTCTCCAGAACTGAAAGCAGCATATCTTGCTTTGAGCGAGAGGCGAACCTCTCTGTTCAACCAACTTTGGAAGTCCAGATTTTAAGCTGCAGTGGTTGAAGTCCCCAGCAACAATAAAGGCTCCACCTGGATGCACATTTTGTAGTTTGCTAATAGCGGCACACAGTTCTTTCATAGCTACTTTAGCATTAGCATCCGTGGGCACATAAACTGAAGCAGCAATAATGCACACAAACTCACATGGAAGATAAAAGGGTCTGCACTTAATAATCAGAAACTCTAAATCAGCAGAGCAGTGGGTATCAATAGCAACAGCGTCCGTACACCAATTTGTTTACATAAATGCAAACACCCCCATTGCAACTTTTACCCCAAGCTTCGGCTGACTTGGTCAGAGCATTTCTGGGAGGTCTTGTGGAGTGTTCCCAGTATTCAGTGGTTAGTACATACCAAAATATGTCCAAAGGAAGCACAATCAGTGAACCAACCCAAGACTCACTGATGTCTGTGTGGATGAAGGCTAGCCTGTCTGATCCAATACCACAGAAGATCCACAGAAGGATCCGCTTCTAATATATTGGTGTCACAGATTATTTCTTGGTTCTAGAAGGTTCCATAAAAGTTGAATCTATTGATTGGAGAGGTCATGGAAGGCAGCTCACTTCCATGCTTATAAAAATCACTTGAGTAATTTTTAGGAGTATGGAGTGCTCTGAAAATGTATGCTGTATTTTTTTACTGTATTTTTGCATTTTTTCACACTTTATCTTTTTATATCTTTACAGAAAATCTAATTGCATACGAAGACAACCTGAGTAAACTGTTTTTAAATGATCATTTCATTTATTAATGGTAAAACATTATCCAACACAAGAGGCCCTGTGTGCAGAAGAAATTGCCTTGCTTAATTGCTTAATTAACCAATTCAGCTGATAAATGAGTTCAATTAGACTAGACACACCCAGCCCTGATTACTGCACTATTGAATCTAAGCATCAGTTGAATAGACTACAGAAATGTGAATCAGGCCTGAATTTCTCAACAAGCACCACACTTTGTCAATATCAAAAGTAAAAATCCAGTAGAGATGAAAAAGAAAGTTTTTGAAATATATCTGGAAAGACTTACAAAAGGCTTTAAGGTTCTGGGACTCAGGCAAACCACAGTGAGAGCCATCGTCTCCAAATAGAGAAAACTTGGAACTGCGGTGAATCTTCCAGAAGTGGCTTGCCTGCCAAAATTTATGGAATAGCATTGACAACTTATCCAGGAAGACAGAAAATAACCCAGATGAAAGTCAATGGAACTGAACGGCAAGTATCATTTGCCTTAGATAAGGTCAATATTCTTGATTTGATTATTGAAAAGAGACAGGGTGGGAAAGAATGTATCCACGGCAAAACCACTAATAACCCCCAAGCTTTTTAGGATCATTTTGTGTGAACTGATGAGTAATATTTTGGAAGCCCTTTTTCTATGTACTTCTTGAGTACAGCTAATACAGCATTTCACAAGAACATCATACCAACAGTCATCCATGGTAGGGTAGTGCAGTGGTGTGAGGATGCTTCACTTCTTCAGGGCCTGAGTAATTTGCCATAATTGACACAACCACTGTTTACTATTCTGTACTTTACCTTAATATCCTGAATGTCCACTCGTCAGTCCATGATCTGAAGTGCAAGGAAAATTGAGCTTTGGAGCAGGTCCGCTTCAGAATGGCTTAAAAGAAACAAAGTTATGGTTTAGTACATGCTTAGTCATGGTCCTGACCCCCTAAGGCAGGACCTTAAATAAGCAGTTATGCTCCAAAGACCTCCAATGTGGCTGATTTAAAGCAAAACCACTTAAAGAAGTGTGCTAGAATTCCTCTACAGTGACATGAAAGACAGTAACATTCTCACACTAGCGAGATATCATAACATCCAGCATAACATTAAAACCACAAAAAAAAACTGACAGGTGAACAGAATAACACTGATTATCTTATTTTAGTGGCATCTGTCAAGGGGTAGGATATATATTATTAAATATGTATTATATTATTTTACTTAGCAATACACAAAAACAAACAATTAGTTCTCAAGTGCTAGAAGTAGAAAAATTTTGACAACAACCAAATTGTGATTTGGGTCAGATCATCTCCAAAACAGCAGGTTGTGCTGTGTTTCCAGTATATAGCGGTTACCAAAAGTGATTAAAGGAAGGACAGCTGGTGAAGAGGGTCATGGACATCTAAAGCTCAATGATGGGTATGGTTGGTAAAGGTTAGCACATCTGGTCAAGTCCCACAGAAGATCCACAGAAGGATCTGTTGCTAATGTCTTGGTTCCAGGCACCACAGCAGCATGCCTTCAAAGGTCTTGTGGAGTCTCTCCATCAGAGCTGTTTTGGTTTAAGCAAACATTTGATTTTAATGTTATGGCTGATTGGTATACAGTAGTAACCTTTTTTCTTAAATACATAAGTAACAAGTTGTGTACAAAAAAATGTAAAGAATATTTACATATATATATTCTAAATTCTATTTTGTTTTTCTTCACATTCTTTCATTGTATTTCACTTTGTACAAGATCCAAAGCCATTTAGTGTGACAAATATGTGCAAATCAAGTGATCAGGAAATCAGGAGGCAAATGTTTTTTTTTATGGCCCTGTATATGGGGCCATTATCATTCTGGAATATTAAAACATTATCAGAATTGATTGTGTGCACCATAGGGTGCCCCTTGTCCTGTGAAAAGCAATCTTTGGACCTAATGATTTCACTGTGATGGCCATCCTTACCGTTATGGACTCCCCACTGATAGCTGTCAGCAGATATTATGGGTTCACGGCATTTCTTACATTCCTTCAAATCCTTTAAATCTGCCAGAAATGTAGTGAAGGTTGACAGACAAAAAAGACAATATTGTTGTAACAGTATTTTTTATGTCCATTGTTCAAGGTTCCAGGTTTTGTTCTTCACACCAAGTATTGGCTTTCCACATGGAAACCCTACCATGAATTCCACTTTTGAAGAACTCACAATGTGCAGTTTTTAAAGCCAGATTCACAGAGGTATTAGTTCAGGCTTGAGGCTATGTTTGTTGCTATTATATGGCGGTTATTTACTAATGTATATATAGTGTGTTTTGTATCCACCTATCACTGTCAATGAGTTTTGTGATAATTCCCTCTTAGATATATAATGACAAAACCTTAAAAACACTTAATTTTTCACTTTTGTGACTGACAGTTGAACAACGCACTATTGGCACTTGTAGATGTAACCTGTCATATTATACTCCATGCATATTTCTAGATGGAAATAATTTTAATATAACTCACATATGCAGCTGATATACAATAGATGGTGATATACAATAGATGTGGTCGCCATTAACATATTCAGTTTCATGTGATGCTTCCTGTTGTTTTGCCCAAATCCTACACATTTCCCTTTACAAATTTATTCACTGGTTAGAGTGGCCATCCAATCACCATCCACTTTATAAGTAAAACATGTACACCTGTACATTCATGTAGTTATCTAATCAGCCAATAAGGTGCAAGCAGCACAAAGCAAACAATCATGTGGATACAGGTTAAGAGCTTCAGGTAATGAACACAATCAAACTTCAAAGTGAAGAAACAAGTGATCTCTGTGATTTTAACTGTGTCATGCTTGTTAGTGCCAGATGCATTGGTATGAATCGTACAATGATGGAGACTAGAATTGAACTAACATGGTATGATGCATTGTTAAACTAACTAACATCTGAAGCACAACTGTTTCCCCAAACTGTCATACTTTGTAGTAGAGGTCTGCATTGGGATTGGGTCCCGCTGGGTCCCGTGAGACCTGACGCAAATCTCGCGAGAACGGGCGGTTTGCATTGAGTTGCGGACGGGAATAGGCGACTAAAACAAAACACTGCGGGATTATAGATTACAGCCTAAATCTAATTCCAAATAAATAAAATACAGAGAATGAGAATAGAATATGAAACTGTCTATATTTCATTTAAAAACTACATGAAAGTAACGAAAAAGGAGCGCTATTCCAGACAAGTGTGTCAAAAGCTATGCAGGCCAGGAAAACAAAACACCCCAAGAATCTCTTTATTAATAATAGCCCATATTACGTTTTCTCCTGCAAGATGGGAGAAGACACAAAATCTCTATCAATGTGCGGGAGTAATTCTAATAGTGAGAATGGGTGGACACGTTTCATACATGTTGTGGTCACGGGAACTAATGGTCAGAAATTCGGCGGGACTGGGCTGGGCAGTCCCGCGCAGTTCTCTACTTTGTAGTTTAGAACCACCGTTGTCTGAACTTCAGTTTTTCCAGATATATTCGGTCTGATTTTCACAACAGGAAACTCACAAACCTTGTAATATGATGCCAAAAATAAGCTTCTAACCACAGGTCTATGCTGTAGTTCCAACTACACAGGTTAACGACAGTGTTTGCGAACGTTCGGTGGAACTATGGTTTTGGGAAACACCTGTGACTCCTAACGATAGTTCAGACTATGCAAGTTACCAACATGGTTACCTCCATAGTTCCAACTATTGTTTTTTGGAAACACTTGCGTCACAACTGCATCGTTCCAAATATGTAGGTTGCAAACATAGTTAGCAACTTTGCTTTTGGGAAACGCAGCCCTGATTGGTCTGAGCTGAACTTCTGTAGTAACTTAAATATGTAATCTTTACAGCGTGTTGAGCAGAAAAGCATCTCCTTAGCTAAACTGGACCAACCATGTGATATTTCTCCTAATATAATAAGTTATTGTATCCTTCCTAACAGCTTGAACAGAACTGCCTCTTAGTCAAAGTCTAGATATTGTATTGTATATGATAATGCCAATACACCAGGCGCTTCTGTAACATTCGAACTAGCCCAGCTGGTAACCATACCATGGTTAAAGTCACAGAGATCATGCGTTTTGTTCAGTATGTTCGATGTGATGTATCTGCATGATTTTTTAAATCTTACTACTGCCATATCATTGGCCGATTAGATAACTTCTTGAATGTGAACAGGTGTATAGGTGTTCCTAATAAAGAATGTGATGCATGTACATTTTCTCTTCTGGATAATGTAGACACTCTACAAATCCGTCACGAACATGATGACAAAAACAGAATATTTAAAAACTTATTTTTCTCATGTGACAATTAAAAGTGTCTCATCAATTGATAGTAGCTTATACTTGAAAATCATAACATGAAGTGGTACTATGAAAACAATCTAACCACTTATTGATTCATCTTCTTTACAGCTATAAATTAATCTTTAACAGTTGTCCTTAAAAGGTCACATTCTCACATAACTTTAGTCACATTATTTGATTCCCTGGAACTCCTGTACCATGGAATTTTGTGAAACTGTTCAAATAATTTTTTAAGTTGAATGCCTGTGCTAGAAAGGATTTAAAAATCAACAACAGCGAACTATCCAAGTACAGTGAAAAGAGGGTTTTAACTGTAAATATTCTTAACTACACCAACCACATGAAACAGGATTATCTGAATAAAGTGAAAAGGGACATCAGTAATCATAAATTGACAGGTTGTTGACAGGTTGTTGACAGCCTGTAGATGTCTTGAATGCTATTCACAAAGGCGTCATTGTAAACCCATGATGATACTGTTAACCCATCCAATGTTGCCTGATCTTTTTGCAGTGGTTTTGCTTTGGGTTGCTGTGTCTGGACTACAGTGGGACTCATCCAAAAAGCCATTATGACATGTAGTTGCATCATACTTGCAGATACTTACTTACAGTGCACCAATTAGTGATAAAAATCTAAAAAAAAATATATAATATAAGTATATGACGCTTAGACTATATGAGAAATACATTCCAGTGATGTGCTTATTCATTTCACAGTCTAACATAAAGGCATTTTAGTTATTCAGTTTCAGTCCTTTTTCTTCTGTGAGATGTTCTGTGAAACGCTACAACAAAGCCGAAAGGCTTTTAATTAGACAGGAGCACGTTGAGCGAGAGGTGGTTTCATCAAAAGTTATAATAAGATTACTGGGGAAACTTTTACCCTTCTCCATGTTGTTTTTTCTCATTATTGTGGTATATGTAAATTCATGCAGAGAAAATTACGAGGGTGCCTGCATATTTTCCCTCTGGTCACCTGATAGGTCCAACAAAATGAATTTGAATAAAACATATGGAAAGGCTAAGGAGTTACTACAGCAAAATAAATTCCTAGCCGAAAGAAAGAAAAAGCTATATAAATTAAAGACATACAAGTACCTATATTGTTTTTATATTTATTTTGAAGCCGTCTTTAGGGAAAATGTATGCAACGATGTAATTTTAGAAAAAAAGAAAATGTAATACCAATTCATGATGTGCATGTATAAGATAAATTGTTACTGTAGAATGTCATTTTTATTAAAAAAATATAATGGTTACAGGGTTACAGTTATATTCTGTGAAGCAGCACATCAAAGTATGAACTATAATAACTCAGTACTTAACGGTGAGTAAAAACAATGCCAAATCACTTTAAATTTCACTGAGATTGCTGGAATAAAGCTTGTCAGACATAAAAAGGGTTCTCAGTTGCCCCAGTAGATCCATTCAGCGGTGGCAGCAAACATGATCCATGTCTCAATACTGTCCTGAAGAGCATGCTGGGAGTCCGGCGCTTTAGCACCAACTAATTAGACCACCATAATATTAAGAGCTGCTGGAAGCAGTGCATCATGGGAAACGTTTACACTATTAGTTCTGTTGGTTCGTCAGAAATTTAATGGCTCATAGGAGTCACAAGGCAATGCTTTCACGGCTGCAATCTCTGTCATTCGTCTCCTCTGATGATTCTTCATAATTTAACTGGAAGAAAAAAAAATTCAAATCATATGTAATTGTTACATCGCAATAGGGAAATAAAGCAGTATGCTACAAGGGGCTCCTCCAATTACTGTTCTCATTAAAGCAATTGAAATGACATGATGATATTATAAAACTGTAATGTGAAGGAGCACCGAGGCCTGCGCAGCAGTACAGGAGAGAGGAAATGACTAAAGAGAAACACACTGGGGCTAATGTGTGGGTGATATTCATATGATGGAAATCATTTCAGTACTTTGTATTGCTGCTTGTAGTGATGAGAATCAATCTAGTTTTAAGACTTTGCGGTAAAATACTCTCATCCAAAATACTTATTGAAAATGGCAGATTCATAATTACACTGACTGAGCAAAATAGACTGCTTGTGCCAACGTGTGTGTGTGTGTGTGTGTGTACGTGGGAGCACACAACATTTGCACTTGTGTGTGTGTTGGCCCTGTCTGCTAACGTGTCAATAGCTACCCGCTTTAGCTTATTGATCCATCCGTCGTAGCCATGTGAACTTTGGAGAGGGGAGCTCGTATTTCCTCAGACAACTGTGGCCAATCTGCCACGCACCCTAGTTTAGAAACCTCGGACATTAGAGAGGCCAGGCAGTCATCTGGGGAGCAGCAGGGCTTGAGTTTGTGGTCTCGGAGGGCATGAAATGGAAAAAGGAGAGTATGTCAATAACATACTGCCTACACACTAGTCTAGTCTTCAATCCACTGCTTTGCATCTGCAGAGATTACCTCAGCTTATAATGAGTGCCGGAATGTGCAGAACAACTGAACAGTGATTACACTGGTAGTAAAAAAAAAATAATGGGTGTTAAATACTTACATGACAATAAAAAAGTTCTGTTGACTGAGCGTTGTGCCTGCTCAGTGCACCAGTTCTGATTTTTCCCCCCCCTGGAAATTGATTACACAATTTTCTTAAAATGGTGTTCAATAAATGTCTTTTCTATATGATGTTACCTTAAGTGCACTATTGTGCACATCAGTTTTGTTTTTGCCATTTTTGGAAAATTGATTTTAATATTAGTGTATTTCTGCAATGACATCAAAAGAGCAAATCAATGCAGGACATGCTCTTATAGGAAAATAATAAATAGCATGGTGGCTCTGAAAGTATCCTTAAGTTTTCGTTAATGTGTAAAGTGGGACCTCCTTGTATCTGAATTATATGTCCAGCAAATCACAGATGCTTAAATGGATAGAGATGTGGAAGACTTGGAGGCCGAGTCAACTCCTTGAACTCATTGTTGTGTTACATAAAACCATTTTTGCAGTGTGCCAGAGTGCATTATGCTGCTTAAAAAGTGACTATTGGCAGCAGGTAATACACTTAGCATGAAGGGGTGTATGCTGCAGGTAACAATGTTTAGGTAGGTTGTATGTGTCAAAGTAACATCCATATAGGACCCAAGGCAAGACCCGCTTGCCTTCTTCACATAAGGCATCCAGGTGCCGTGTCTTCCCTTAATAAGCAATGCACACTCACACACAAATGGCCATCCACATGATGTACAAGAAAACATTGTCCATCACACCAGGCCATCCTTTTACATTGCTCAATGGTCAAGTTCTATTGGATCGGACGTGTATCAGTGAGTCTCGGCCAGCCTTGACACTGTCACTGGTTCACTTGGTCACATTTTTGGTAGGTTCTGACCAATGCAGACCAGAACAAAATCACCCATATCCATATGGTTGCCCATTTTCTCTGCTTTCAACACATCAACTTAAAGGACAAAGTGTTCACTTGCTGCCTTATCTATTCCACCCATTGGCCAGCTAATTGCCAGTGTAATGGGATAATCAATGTTGTTCACTTCACTTGCCATAATGTTATGGCCGATCAGTGTATAATGTGTCTTTGTGACCAGTAAGTCATTAAATATAATTGTCTCTGTGGTAGTTGGCTCTCTTGTGGTGGTGGTCCTTGGCACTAGTCTATATTCTGCAAGTTGTAGTCAGAACCATTTCTAGGCTTCTCTGTTTTACAAGACGAGGAAGGCAATGCAACATTACACTGGAGATTTTACTACAAAAACTATAATTTAATAGAACAAGCACATTAATACAAAGCCATAATTTGCTTTGTGATTTACTGTCAGCTGCTGTTGCTCAACACCTTCATTAGATCAGAGAATTCAAAAAGGCTGTGATCTAGTAAATACTACACATTTCAGTCAAATGTATTTGGAGTATTTGGAGTCAGTATGGTATTCTGTTACAAATTTACCGTCAGGTGCTTTTTTGAGGTATTTGAAAAATGAGCCTTTGCGTAACAGCACATCAGCTCGACAGGAAATATGTGCAGCGTGAGGTACAAAGACATCAACAAGATGTCAGGCAGCTGTGGACATACTCTCAATCACTCACACATGGCAGCACAGACAGTAGCCCCTCCGCTTAGCTCTTTTATACCAAATGCCTTTTAGCCGCTTACTTGGGTTATAAGTGTACATGATTGACAGCTGCTTTAACAGCAGCACTATGCTGGAAAGCCATAATGGTAGTCAGGATGAATCAGACAGGATCAATCAATGTGTAAAATGAATAATGGAACTAAAGAGAAGAGGTATGTTGTCAGGTGATTCACGATGGAAAACCGATTTTTTTTTGACAACCTTTAGCATATACACAACCAGCAATAATCAGTTAGAGGTAAATATTGGATATGTGTTGTTCCAGAATATATCAATATATTATAATGTTCTCTCCCCCCCCTCCCCCTCTTTCTCTCTCTCTCTCACTCTATATTAAGCAGCAAGTAAACAATCATTTCTCAAAGCTCATGTGTTGGAAGCAGAAAAAAGGGCAATTGTATGGATTGGGAAACTTTGTCAGGGGCCAAATTATGGCTAGACAACTGGGTCGCCAATACAGTAGGTCGGGTGTTCCCAGTATGCAGTTGTCAATACCTAACAAAAATTAGCCCAAGGAAAGTCCACCAGTGAATGATCAACAGGGTCATGGCAATCAAGGATCACTGATGTGCTTGGGGTGTGAAGGCTAGCCCATCTGGTCTGATCACACAGAAAATCCACTGAATGTCATGGTGCCAGATATTAATGTATGAGAAGTATACAGTATTAGTACATGTGACGTAAAAACACCTTACTTGCTTAATTAATTCTTACTTGTCAATGTCATTTCAACATTTGAAAGTAAGCAAAGCAAATGATCTGTTCTGGATCTTTTAATTGCAAAGATACCAGCATTAATTAAAACTTTTTTCTGCTGCTAATCTCTTTACTTGGCAGTGTTTGAATAGTGGGATTAAATCATCTTTGTCAAGATCTGGAAACCTTTCATAACATTATATCTCTCCCTTCATATTCAGCATTTTTTTTTCTTTCCAAACACAAGCATACCTTGTCTGTCCATACAATGAATATCAGGAACTTCTGCCAGATCATGATGAAGTCAAGACTCTGAAACTTAAGATGAATTACTTTTTTTTTTTTAGTTTAAATCAACACAAGATAATTATGGCACATCATCTCTGTTTTCTTTTCGACTGATGCAAGCTTGATGTTATATGTAATTAACTAAATATGTGCACTTAAACTGTACAAGAAATGTTTATTTACAAGTATAATAGTATTTATAATATTTACAA
>JAOVVF010000036.1:19104914-19125413 GCA_028565595.1 Duopalatinus emarginatus | reverse complement strand
TAAATAGTTAATACCCAGTTAATGAGGTATGAGTAAAATTAACTCAGACTGTACAGACTACAGTAACTGTTTCCCCCAATAGTTTCTCTAGTTAAGATGGGTATTGGGTAATCTAACCCTGCACTTTACTGAGCTGTCCATTATTAGCAGCTTTCTACCCATGGCCTTTGACCTTAACTGACCCCTGCACATGGTGCTACTGACCAAGGGAACTGAGTTGTGCTAGCCTTCCACCTCCCATCCCGACACCGGCTCACACTCTCATCGGAGAGGGAATCATTAAGCCAGCCTTGAGAAAGAGGGCCAGGGGAGAGCTTTACTGAGCCAAACACTATCATGAGAAAGAGTGTCCATTCTAATATTCACAGATACTGTTACACGAAAGTGAGAATGAATCATCTTTTAATTGCATTCTCTCTTTTCCCTCTCTGTTTTTCTCCATCCACTATCCCCCTCTGCCTCTCCCTTTTTCTCTTTCTCACACACACATATATCAGCATACAGACGCATACTTCGTCCTCATCTCTCTCTCTCTTTCTCTCTCCATTCATTAAACACACATCCATTGGAGAATAAGAGAGCTCCATTTTAGACTGGGATTCATTTTCAATTAACCTCTTCAGAAGATGAATCTGAGAACCACTTATTTTAAATTATCCATTTATTTTAAAAGTTCAAGACGGATCATTTACCTGGGCACTTTGTCAGTCAGCCATAAAAAATCCCTCACCTGCTACGTGCATCTAAAAATAAAAGCCACACTGAAACTCTAGATAAGCATTTAAGAAGGGCAGTGTTGCTTTCTCACCCTGGATGTCTCACACTCTCAGCCAGCCGAGGAGCCAGCAGTGATGAAAGCTAACACCAGACTGCTTTGCTGGCTCCCCTTTGCTATTGTCACCTATCTGAGCTCTAGTGAGCTATCACCTGCGCAGTCAGGATCCCGACTGAAACAGATTGAATTCTGATTGATTTCTGCCCGGGAAAGAGGGGGAGAATTTAAAGGTCTTCCTTTTTAATTGGGTATTTGGTGTGTGCTGATGAGAGGACTGTGCCTGTCCCTAGGGATCCTTTATGGGGCAATAATGGCGCTCAGCTACAGCTTCGTCTGCTCGCTCTCTGGAAGGCCATAACCCCACATTTGTTCTGAGTGCTTTTCTATTATGCATTGATAGTTGAGTATCAATCAATATGGTAGAGGGAAACAGAAAACCTAGCGAAACCAACTTCTTAAGTGTAAAACGGCTCTTAATACCAGAGCTTTCAAACAACTTAACCCCAGTGCTTTTTTTGTCTTGCTCTGCTGGTGGGTCACTTGGAGAAGACAAATATGGAGCCAGTGATGGTTTACTTAGTCCAAAAGGAGGGGGTTCAGAGTAAGTGCACAACAAGATAGTGGTTTTTAGCTTTTATAGAGTTGTTGATGTATAGACAAATACATGCTCACATGCAAGTACACACACACACACACAAAAGCTCGAGTGACATTTTACAGCTGATGGACTTAATAATGCAGGCAGAAGTAAATCATGTGATGATGTGACGATTAAGATGAAAGCTTTATGAACAAATCTGCTAGCGTACAGCATTGTTTTGCCAAAAAAATATATCAACTAACATAAAACGTTTTTTGTTTTTATCATTTACAACACAAAATATTACCTATGCCATCAAAACAAAACAAAGTATTTACATAAGCTAAATCAATCAGGTGTGTTTGGTTAAAAACAATTAATAATATAGAAACATATAAGTGATCATTTTTAGTGCTCTGATAATACCTACTTACTCCCATAATTACATCAACTATGTTACAAAAGTGATTCTACTGTGCAGACCTGAAATGCAGTTCAAATTTAATGGATAATTAATGGAGTTGTTATATATTACAAATACATATATCCACTTGGTTGTCCCTCATAATCTTCATCATCTTCATGCTCAGCTTCATTTGTCCTGTGAGCTTCATTTCTTCTTTCAGGAAGCTTCTGGGACCCTGAAAGTACAAATTATGGCTGTTGTCATAAAAGGAAGTGAAAATACTGAGTGTACATGTTTTTCAACAGTCTAACAAGCGGGTTCAAAAAAGCACTTTATGCCAAAGAGACAGCACTTTCAGGAGAAGTAAATTATATTTTAGTGGATCTCCTGTTTGACCCTTTTATTTGGGTTTTTTCATAACATCATCTTTTCACAACACTACACTACTCTTTTGTCCTGAACATCTCTCAGGGTGTTATAAAGCTTAGCCAGTAGGAGCAGGTCTGCATTGTGTCACCTTTCTCCACCGCCAAGATTTCCCAGAGTTCATTGCGGCAGCAAAATTCCGGGAAATGGCAAGTGTGTGTGGGGGGGGAGAGTTGCCGGTGGCTCAGATAAGAAGTGGATAGCAGAGATGCAGACCCCCCAGAGAAAGAGATAGTAACCAGACAGTCACACCAAAAGCCTGCCACATAATACACACATCCCTCCACCCCCCATCATCCAAATCTCACTCATCTCCGTCCTCTCTCGACCTCCTGTCATCACTAATACTGTGTTCTTTCAGGAGAAACTCTGTGACTGGTGTAAAGCTATCTGCCATTCCGTGGGATTTCTCGGAAAACCAAGTTCACCTTTACTCAGGCAGAGATGATGGGTACAGATAGTTGAGGCTCAAAATCGATTTGGCTTCCATTGTTGATTTTTATGCACGTCTTTTTCTACCACAGTCCAGACCACAAAAATTGGAATCGACAAGTCACTGACATTCATGGAAAAGGGACAAAGTGTATTCCTTCTTGCATTAATATATGATTGTGGACTATCAGCAAAGTGTCCCAGTGATGCTGTAAGATGTTGTGGCCACAGAAAACATTTTCTTTAGTCTTCTAACACATAAAATTCACCTATGAATTTATAATGAGTATGAATTTGATGAGTTTAGTGAGGTACAATACTATAAAATTCATAACATTTTTAAACTTCTCTTTTTATTTAATTCTGTTTTATTTTATATTGCATTTGTATGAAGCTTTTGCTTCATTTTGTTATCTTATTATTGTGGATTTGATTATATTATTTTTATTATAACAACAGCTTTTAACATTTAATTTTCACAACTTGCTTGTACAGCACTTTAAGCACCCACATGCATGATATATAAGAAATAAAGTTTATTATTGTTCATATAATATTATTTCTGCAGAGAGATGCAGTGTTGTAAAACTACAAACATAAGGCTAATTAAAATGGAGGACTTTCTTAACATTAAACTACTGTGTAAACTGACCTATATTGTTATGTTTGGTGCTTTCACTCTTATATTACTTGTTGACATTTCTCAGTATAGTAGAATTCATGAAAGTTTGGTTTGTAATTTAAATCTAATTAAAATGACTGTTGGATTTTAAGTCATACAAGGTCTTTTTTTTTTACTCATTTACCATTACTCAAAAAACCATCTGTGGGAAATGTTGATATGCTGACTAGGACAGTACAGTAAAAACTTAACAGCAACATGCTAAATAGCACTAATAGAGGGGATTATTTCCCTCTATTTTATTCAAGTTTACCCATGTTTAGTTGTACATATGTGCATCACTTTGAGAGAGAGAGCTTTCTCTGTATGAAAAGACCAGTCAGTTGACCTTTCACATTGTTTGTTAATGACTTTTATATTGTTTGACTTTAACATTGTGTGTTAGTGTGTGTGTGTGTGTGTGTGTGTGTGTGTGTCAGACCAACCTTTGTGTATAACCCGTAACCTTGCAGAGGCAAATGTTTCACCAAAGGAGTTCCTGGCAGCACATATGTACACCCCTGCATCATCAGGGCTGACCTTGTGGATCTGGAGCCAGCCAGTGAGCTCAAAACGCTGCGGGCCTCCATTCGCCTGCAATTACACACAAACGAATCCACCATCTGTATCTATAGCTGTGAAGCTGTGTGAGTATAAATTGTTTATTTAAAGCTTGATAAGCATAGAAAAGTGCAGATCACGGAAAGCCTGTATGTAATATGTGTGATAAATAAATAGTGTGTGTATATACCTGTATGTCTCTGTTTGACTCCTCAGAAGCAAGGAAAGAACTGTCTCCCTCTTTTTTCCACTGGATGGAGGCCGTTGGGTACGATGATACCTCGCAGGAAAGTAAGATGTTGCTGCCTTCCAGAGCGATGATGTCAGCCGGAGCATAGGTGATGACTGGCTCTGCAAAGTTAACACAGGGTAAAAATTGGTCGTTGATGTTGGTTTAAAAATGAACACAGGCATGCATTAAAAATGGGCTCTGGTCCCTTTTGCGCTAAGCGAGCACTCTATCAATTCACAAAAATCAATGATCCCATAGAGGAAGAATTACAAGGGGCTGGAGAAATATGAGGGACTGAACAGCTGCTTATGCAGGCTATATATAGTTTCATAGATTTGAGACAAATGAGCTTTTAGCATATACAATCAGCAGTGTCGGAAGTTTCCAGTGTTTATGGTTTGGTCTATGCATCTCCATTAATACAGGCAGCATACCCACTGCAGCTTTGCTATTATTTATAAGACTGCAGCTGAGAATGTGAGGAAAGGATAAGAAGGAAGCAGGATGAGAATATATATATATATATTAAATTAATGAATTTGTTATTGTAATGTAGTGACCATTAGATGTAATGTAATTTGTTATTAAAGCAGTAGAAAAGAATGTAGCACACATTTCTTGCCTGTGAAAAACCCAATTAGAATCTATAAGTCATAGAATGGTATAACGAAGCAGTATAACCAATCGAAATGTGCATAGTTTTTAGTTTAATCCCTAATTATCTCTAGTTTGCTATATTTATCCGACCCATCATAAATCCCACACAACTTGAATGAAGACTTTTTGAAAAGTTTTTTTTTAAACATTAGCAAGAACAACAGTATCAGTGTTCTAATGTAAAGGCCCACAGCCTGCCTACTGCATTGCAACTGACAAACTCGGCCTTGGCCTTTTTTGCAAACAGACAAAACATATAGGATTACTTACTCGCTCTGCAGGGTCCATGATGCTCTACCTTGATCTTTTTTTGCTCACCCAGCCTGCGCTGAACCGCTCGTAGCTGGCAAATATTCTCGTATGTTTTCCCATCAGTACCACACAAAAACTCCTGCTTGGTACACACACACACAGGTTTTGGGTCTGCCTTTGTTGTGGGGTCCCTGCGTAGAGCTTTACAGCGGAGTCCTTCGGCACACTGACCAAAAAACATGGACCCTGTCCTGGGTTCAGGGTCACAAAGCTGGCCCTCGCCATTCCCACATTCCCAACAACACCCGCACAGATCCCTGACCTTACCCCATGGGCAGCTCTGGAGAACCTTGGGGTCTGGGCATTGCTCACGCTGGCACTTTGCTGGACATCGCTGACCTGCCCGCAAGTCCCTCTGCCAGTCTAAATGCCTGAGGTGTTCAAGGGAAAGAGGCTCAGAGAGGGAGGCTAGAAGCAGCATTAGCAGCGGGGACAAACATAGCATCGTCTGTTCCCTAGGTTGCATTTGTTGACAAACAACTGAAAAGCAAGTCAGTGTTTTGGAGATCTTTGCTGTGTCTCAAACAGCGGCAAATCCTTTCATCTGGCTGCTGGCAGACACGCTCTTAACAGAGATGAGTGATCCTTAGCAGGCTGCAGGCCTCCGAGTCCCAGACTGCTGGTGTCAATAGTTGGCTACAGATTTCCTTCAGTCTAAAGTAAAGCCACTTATCTGCTTTCACTCTCCCGGCCTAAACTCTTCCTATAAACAGAGAAGGGAGACGTCTGTCTTCACCCGCAGCCTAGACAAGCATACAGCTGAGAAAGTGTGCATGAGGGGGTAAAGAAAGGGAAAGGAGTAAAACAGAGGGGGAGAATAGGGACCCTTCTTAAATTGCAGGGTGCTACCTCACCATTCAAGAAAGGTGTGATTAGAGACCTGCAGCAGCCAATCACAATGCACCAGGATGGGGGAAGGGGATGCATGGGCACTGGTCCAATCCGAATTGTAACAGTCAGCAAGAAAGGTCATAAATTCAGCCAGACACACCTGGTTTTTACAGATAGCAGATTACCTGCAAGCCTCGGGGCTTTACAGCTATAAATGCAACAGTAAAATATGATTATGATGTAGAGTCATGCTGTAACCTGCATCTCATTTTCTTAGAGAGTCTGAGCGAGTCGAATGGACTATTTAATTTGCGTAGCTATGCTACGCTTGAAAACAGACACAATAAATCATAAACCAATAACGTGGAGTAATAGCAACTTATGAACCATTGGAGCATTCATAGTAGCATCCATTTTTTACCTTGAGATATTCAGATTAATCTGTTGCTTTCTTTGAATTGTATTGCTCATAGGCTTCATTCCAGCCCGAGTAATTGAGAAGACATTTATCCCTCCTCTCACTAATCTCTCCATCTACCTGCAATTCTCACCTCTCCGTGTTAGTGCAAAACAAACAATTAGGGGGCCATTAAGGGCCCATTGTTAATTGTAAATAATCCATCATTAATATTGATTAGCTGCAGTGTGGAGAGCTCATTCAGCCCATGCCTCCTAATGAGTTGGTCTTAGTGGGGCTAATTGCTTCAGGCCATCTCAATGGAGTGCTGGAATGAATGGACTGCTTCAACGCATTGTGAAAGGAGCTGCAGGTAGCTTTTTACTGAGCTGTGGCCTTGTATTATAAGCAAACATATGTATTATTCAGGACATAGAGAAACTGAATCTTTTCACTTTTGTTCCTTATCTGTGTTTATTAAGTTAAAAAAAATCTTGCAGAAATATTATACACTGTTTACTGTTAGATATCTCCATGTCTGTGGCATTTGCTTAGTTTTGTTTGCTCTTGTCAACTTGTCAGCAGTGTGTCATGATGGACCTACTTTACTGACTACCATGTGCTTACATTATAAGTACATTTTTGCTCAAGGCAAAGCTTCCCTCATTGTCAGACATTGATTTCTAATTATCTGCAGCGTCGTGAGAAAAAAATGTTGCTCATCAGATGTTGTTCATTTCTGTGTAAAGCAGATGTATTCCACTGTATGACTAATAATAAGCAAGAATGTATACTTAATGAGATCGCTGGATCTATCGGAACAAAGACAAACATTTCTATCCTCAATTCAATTCCAAATGCTTTATGCGTTTGTCCTTGCTGTAGTATTGTTTTATGCTATTGAGCATAACTGAGAAGGAAACATGAGCCATAATATAAATCCATAAACACTATCCATAATCTGATAGTGATACATGTCATGCCTAATTGTTACTAAAATGTCTTATGGCTTTAAAGTGATATTTATGCATGTTTAAATGGGATGTGTAAAATGGGGGCAGGTTTAAATCTGGCTTTCAGTTACTGTATCACACACACACACACACACACATGCACACACACTTTATTTAGTCGTGCAAAACGAAAACATTGCACTTTATTAAGATTGTTGTTGTTGTTTACATATATTAAAGAGTTTCAGTAATACACTTGGTTGTAAATGTCCTCTGTAATGGGTTCTTGCATCTTGTGATTCATTTTCAAATGGACAGCTGCTGCCAGAGCTATGAAGATCTATGCCATCGTTCCATCTCCTCTCTCTCTCTCGCTTTCTCGCTCTCTCGCTCATATCTCTCCCTCTTGTCCCTTATAAAAGCAATATACAAGGAGGCAAATAGGAGGAGCAGCCTCACAGTCATCGTGGAGCCTGTGCAAATTCAATTCTTTTATAAGAATGTCACAGAGGGGAGGTCACAGATGGAGCAAATGCTTGTCAAACCATAATTCTGGATGCTGTGTAGCACATGAATCGCAGATATATGGTGTTTAGCACAAACAAGGGAAGAATACGCCTAATACAGGGGATTTTTCATACAGCTTCATGATGACATAAAGGGCCATAACACACTGCACGGGAGAAAGGACTTAATCTCTATATGGTTCTTCTATGCTTGCAAACTGTTTTGTGTAGATCAAGTGTTTTACACTTGATAGCTGTATTAAGTTGTATAGCTGAAGTAATGTGAGAAATAAAGCAAAATTAAATTTATGATTAAATTAAATTATATTATAGTCTTGTAAATTGCATCATACAAACCAAATTAAAAAAAACGTTGGTTTTTTTTCATTCAAAAATTCTGAGTGGCATTTCAGGAGGAACCTTTCATTCCCCCTCTCCTTTTTAATACCATTTCTCTATTTGTTTAAAACAGCAATTTGAAAACAATCAACTATATTAGCCACTAGCCATCGCTAAACCTTCTGCACACTGTTATATTCCTTTAAAATTAATTTAAACTGCAGCTTTTTCTTGTTATTGTCTTTAGCCTCAAATGATCAGCCCGGGTGCAGGGATTTCACACAAGTGAGCCGTGCATCTGCGTGGGGCCTTCTGCAAACTGCGCGGCTTGATACCACCGCTAATCTGCAAGAAGCTGTTGACATCCGATGTTTTAAGTGCATATCTCACTGTTACATTAATCGCATCACTGTAACAGGTAGACCTGGCAGTGTGCATGGTATTTCCCAACAGTCACACCCAATGCCTAGCTAGAACTGAATAATTAAAGTGATTGTGTATACAGTAATTCATTTGAAGTGCTCTCTCATTATCCCCCCCCCCCCCACCTCCCGGGAAGGTCCGAGCGGGAAAAGCAGTATTGTGAAATGCTCTTAAATAAATAAAATAAGCACTCCGCTTCATCCTAATGAGGCTCAGGAAAGATATACAGCTCTCCATAGCCATTATGCAATTTATACACAGCATTTAGCCCTCTAGATAAGCAAGTGCGTCCATGTGTGTGTGTGTGTGTGTTCTTCTAATTCTTCTGTTGGCTTTTCCTAGTGAAAGATTTTTTTGACAAAACAACTTACATAAGGAAAAAAATTGCATGAAAATGCTCTATTGAGATGCATTAAGGCCCATGCGCTCTCAAAAAGATTCATTCCATTTAGTTAATGTGGGGTGTCTCTGATTTTAATAACAATTAATACCAATTTATACAATTATTATTCAAGGAATGCATTTAACAGGGAGAATGATGGAGAAACTAAAGTAAATTAAATGACCTAATATGTGAACTCAAGTGTGTTTTTACTGTCATTTCAGCCACAGTAAAATATAACAACGTTCCAGGTGCTATGTAGAATAACTCACCTACACAAGACTACATCAAGTCCACATGTATAAAAACGTGTGTTATAATACGAGACAGTACAATACCAATAAATACTAAAGAGGGAAGAGTTTATAGTGGGAGTAATGTAGTGAAATCAGAAAAACTGGTACTGATACTTGCTAGGCCCCCATGGGGCATGGACTCCATAAACATGCAAAAATATTCTGTAGACACAATACTTTGTGTAGAATGGTCCACAATTCAGAGATCTGGTGACTTGGGTATAAATGGCAAAAACACAAACTCAGTTCCTCTAACCTTAATTTGTCGTCTCTAGATGTGTGTGGTGGTGCATTAACCCTGTTGGAAGAGGCCAAATCCATCAGGACATGTACGAGCGATCAGAAAGGAGGAACACATAGCATTCACTTGACAGAGGTGTTTGTAGAAGTACCCTGGAATCCCAGCTGAACAAACCCCATTCCATTATGGAGCCACCACCAATTTGTAGCAGTATTTCTGGTACCTCAGTGTATACTGCATAACATAGATCTACAAACCAGATATTAACCAGAATTACACCTTGTTGGGGGTTCAAATATACTAAAATATGAGTATCTATGACTATATGGAGAAGAACCTGTGATATATTTAAATACAATTATTGCCACAGTGTGATGTAAACCAAAATTCTTCTTTGCTGTCCTTGAAAAGGACGTTTGTGTTGCATTAGCACGACCTACTAAATGCAGCAGCTTGTTAATTTCCTCAAGTCAGGCTAGCTTTATCATCATTATAGACTTGTTAGTTAACCACACCTCCTGTGCACAGGGCTGTGACTGAACAGAGCAGAACAGAGATGCTGCTACTTGTTTACATGACTCCTGCATGTCGTGGAACGTCTGCATAACAAGTTCCTGTTTTAATGCATATTAACAGCCATTGTCTAACCAGTCTCTCTTTTTTTTTCTCTCTACTGAAAGGAATAAGACTGAAAAGTAAAACACCACAGTTTGTTACTAGGAAACATCTAGACATATGGAGCAACCTCCATTCGAGTCCTAGTGTAGAATGTATTAAAGCAGGACCTACTGGTTTTATTTTTTTTTTATTAACACCTTTTGAACAATCAGAATGGAGAATTTTACAGGGTTACTATATACAGTAAATTCTGCCATTCCTAAAAAGCAAAGCAAAGCACACATACAGTATTTCTTGTGTCCAAGAGATCAAATGAGGTCAAAATGAGTTTGCTTTATGAATGTGACAATAAAAAAATATGTTATATATTCGCTGCATTTCAAACTTTCCAGTATAATTTTCCAAATTGTTGCAATTTCCTCACCACATCCATCTATATAACATCTTGTTCCACAGAATTTAGTTTACCAACGCTTTGAGGATCCATCTAGCACCCTTCCTGATTTTGATATTATGAAGCATTCATGCTGTTACACCATATTTCACACTACTGCTTTATACAAGATGATGTAACATCTCGAAGACAGAGACAACGCAAAAGTGAATGCCGAGTGTACATGAAACGCTGTCTCCCAGGCATGCTGTTGTACACCAAGTTCTTTAGTTACACAAACTTTGCTTTTGCCAGCTCTAAATCAAACCCCTTTATGTGTGCCTGCCATCTGTTCTGCAAGAATCTGTTTCACTCTCCAAGCCAAGCCCAGCCTTTATTGGTCTTAATGGCGCTATCAGCTGAGCCGCCAAACCCAATTACTGCTTAAAAAGGGAGGCCACCCCAGCTAATCATGGCCGTCTAACCTGATTTGGCTGTGATGAAGAGACGGGATAAAGAGCAGTTAATGGAGGGAGAATGATCTCACAAATACAAAAAACTCAATTCATTTCTCTGGGAGGGCAATCTGTCCGATTCAGCTCTAATGGAGTGGAGTTTCATTAGACTCGAGGCCTAAGCAGGCATCCGATCTCCTCTTATCATCCCAATGACAAATACTCTCAAATATGTGTGATTCCTCATTTGGGTAGTGGCTTATGTATAGTGTTTTAATGTCACAAAGAAAATTAATTAACATCAGTATAATAATAATTATAATAATAATAAAGTATTACAACTAATTCAAATGTTTCAATATCATTCTCAGTCTTACACACCGTTGAAACAGCGACAACATTTCTACACTATTACAAGACTTAGTTGATAAAGAAAAGACAAGATAAAATACCTGAGAACAGGATATCTCTATGTCCTATCAGAGTTTCTTCCCATACTCCAAGCCTTTGGTGCTGTGTATCTCTAGCCATTAGCCTCTTAGCTCCTGCCAATGCATTATCAGCCGTATAGTGTGTAAATAATTGCATGTTCAGTCGAAGACACAGACTCAGCAGGTCTGCTTCTCTGTCCCATAGGCGTGCAGTGAGAAGCAGAAGGCCAGAAGAGCAATGTTGGCCTAAGCAGAGCCGGGCCAGGCCTTACAGACGGACATTAGGCCAAGCTGGAGTTAAAATCCTATTAGTTTGAGTTTGGAATCGGATTATCGTAGTCGAGAATCACTCGTCTGGCAACTAGGGTCTAATTTGCGCCAATCAACAGCAATTATTGAGGGGAAGGGGAGCATCTATTAGGAAGGCTCATCCACTTAGGCTAATGAATGGGGCAGATTTAATCTCTTGCTGCAGAGACATATTGGGGCGATGCAGCTGGAGGCAAATGCACTGAGCTGAAGGAGAACAACTGTTATTTATCAATGTGAAAGGAAAAGAGATGAAGTTTAGTTGGAGGATGTATTACATTTTAAAGAAAAAAAAAGTTAGTAAAAGCCTCTACTTTTTTTATTTCAACTTGACAACAGTTATATAAACAGTTTTATAAAGTCTATGCTGGATTTATATAAAGTATAATGTATAACTCCAAACAATTTGGCACTTTCACTTTTTTATTTCGTATCTGTGTTTTTTTATGGTTTTATTTTTCTGGTTGTGTCTTTTTTATCCTATTTTTAACATTAACAAATCACTCATATCTATAGATATTGATTTAAAGAGACCAGAATATCCCCTGCAAGTAGAATTTATGATAAAAGTACTACATTTTGTTTAAAAACATAAAACCTCAAAGTTAATACAGGCATGAATTTCAGGCCATCTTTACAAGAAAGATAACTCTGCCCTCTGGTGTGTAAAAACTGTCAGTGTAGCACTTGATTAAAATAAACCTCAGAGTATTTCAAGTACAAATAAGGTAACTGGGTCATTCTGGAGCTGCTACATGGTACATGCTGCCTGTTGTAGTTACCAACCTCTCTGAGAAAAAATGTATGTATGTATGAGTTATTGTATAGTTATCGCCCGATTGGATTTGGTCACATAGATCCAAACCTCAATAACTCAAAAACATGTAGCCTGTAAATAAGCTTGGGCTTAATGTAATCTGTCAGAAATTTATAGTGTAGCTCCAGTTAGTAGCCAAAATATTATCTAATTATAACCCCTAATATTTATAGCAAAACTTATTATAGAGCTACGGGGTGTCTGTCTGGAAAGGTGTTAAAAACCACTGCTTTAAATGACACAGTTATTCTCATCAAACCTTCAATAAAACCTTTCCAAACCCCATGATCGCCATTAATATTTAGACTTAAACTACATTTGTGAAATTTATGTAAGTCTATCAGTATACTATCTGTTATTGACTCCATATAAACAATCAGCATCCAGATAGTTTAGGAAAGTCTTGAAAAAGTTTGTTTATCCAGCTCTGCTTTTACATGTTATTACTACATATATGTATAATATATGTCTTTAGTCATACTAGTCATAGAGGCGTTGTGTAGTACCACCACTATTATAGACAAACAATGAATTTCATTGTACAGGAAAGCTTGTAAATAAATTTATTTTAGAAAACAAAAGGTACTGTGCTCTCGGTTGGTATACCCAGAAGTGACTTTTTCCCACATATTCCTTTAATATTATGGCAAAACAGTCAGTCAGTCATTCTCTTACCCATTTAGTCCATCAGGGTCATGGTTGTCCCGGAATCATTGGGTACAAGTCAGGAACACTCCCTGTACAGGGTGCCAATCCATTGCATCACATACACACACCAATTCACCCACACTCACACCTAGGGGCAATTTAGCATATCCAATTCACCTATTATGTGTGTTTTTTGGGAGGTGGGAGGAAACCAGAGTACCCGGCAAAAACCCACACAGACACAGTGAGAACACACCAAACTCCCCTGACAGAGACCAGAGCGGGGCTCGGACCCACAACCCCAGATCCCTGGAGCTGTGTAGCACGCGTAAAAAGGTCGTGTGTCCTGTAACACACTCCACACCGCTAGATGTCAGTGTTTCAAAAGGAATACGTGTATAAAAAAAAGCCTGAGCTGTCCTTCCGAAGACTAACGGTATAATAGAGATAGGCGGTTAAAGCTGGTCTGGGATCAGTTCAACGTTTCCCTTGTAGTGATGTAAAACTAGAGCGGGTTACAACGAGCTGATCCTGTCTCAGTGTACAGGAGAAACAATATCGTCAGGTTATTCTCCCCCTGCTCTTTCTCCCAAAAATATCAAGCCCTCAATATGGCGACAGGGGGACTTCAGATAAATAATACAAGCTAGTGTTTAAATGTAATAACAAGTTTGTAACTCGTTTAGGAGTAGTATGCGGCAGAGCAGCCGGTCGGTACTGACAGAGACGTTTAGACATCTTTAATAATGGAGACGCGGGGTATAGAGCAGATGTTTGACTTTCAGCGGTAAGATGCACTCTTCATATTAATGCTAGCTTTTAGGTATTAGCTAAGGAGCTAGTTAGCACAAGATTAGCGAATATAACGATAACTATATAACCATATATATATATATATATATATATATATGTGTGTGTGTGTGTGTGTAGGCTAATGTTAGCTAAGGGTTAGCGTTAGCATACTGTAGCTATATTTGATATCGTTAATGCAGTAAACAGGTTGTATATTGTTAACAGATGTCTCATGGTGTTAGCTTGATGCTATGCGCTTGCAATTTAGCTAACACTATACGTACACGTATAGTATAGTACTAGGCTACATAAGCTAGCTAACTAGCTAACTACCTTTAACTTAGCTGACTGGCTAACTAGTATCCAAGTTACCTAACTAGTTAAATAACTAGCAAGCTGATAACCTGTCAATTTATTTAAACTGTATATGGCCAACATTATTGTATTGTAAGTAAACAGAATTATATAATATAGGTTATTTGTCTCATCATGTTCTCAAGATGGAGTTAGCAAAGGTTAGCTGGCTAAATGAACTCTAATGTAACCTAGAGTTAGGTCGTGAAGCCTTGTTTAGTCTTAACCTGTTATCTGTTAATTTCAGTTGTTGAAAATAATTTAAGCTATTGTTATGCATGTTTTTGTTTTTTTCTTTTTTAAATCAAAATAGTGTATATATGGCTACTTTCTTTAACTTTAGCTTGGTGTCGTTTGCATAGTTAGGTTGCCCTATAGTATAGCTGGCAGGGTTGTTAGCATTACCAAGAAGACCTTCAATAGCAGGTTATATTAGCTATCTGGCTAGCAGGCAGTTCTGTGATTTACAGTGAATCAAGTCCATGTTCAGGCACAATAGAGAATTGATTCATTTGTGTTGAATCACTTTTTAATTCCTTTATAATGTACACAGTATGTGAGGCAGAAAGTTTTAGCTGCACTGAAAGATGCCCTGACTACCTTTACATTCATAATGTAATCCACCTAATAAGATGATTGACAGAGTTTATATATAAGCTTATAATGGGAAAGGATTCTGTGCCACATCCAAAGCAATATGTTTTATCATCTGAAGTAAAGGTCAGTTGGCAGATTTTAATTTTAGTGCATTAATATAGATGATAGCAGTGATATTAGTAAACGTAGTTATGTTATTCTGGCACTGAATGATTTTTATTTAATACTTTATTCACATCCAAATCTTTTTTCTTTATAGGTTGCAGAGTGATGGTCTAATCCTGCTTCTGCTGCTGCTGTACTCCCCAGTTGGCCTTTGCTTAATGTTTCTGCGTATATTTATAGGTGTTCATATATTCCTAGTGAGTTGTGCACTTCCTGACAGTTTTGTACGACGGTAAGTAGAAAAACACAATGAAACGAATGCCCTTGGTTATCCATTCGGTTCCTCTTCCATAGATATGTCCAATGCCCACCCAATTAGGCTTCTGAAAGTGAAAGTGAGCTGCACACAAAGGAATGAGACCTCCACATTAAACCCATCCGAGCAGTAAAACAAACACGAACTTGGTGAAACCTAGAGGGCAGTGACCACACCTGACTGGAACACAGGACATCTCCAAACCATGGCACCCAGGGAGTAGTTTCGGGGTTAAATGCCTTGCTCAAAGGCACTTAAGTCGTTTTTGTCTGTTGCAGGGAACAAGCCCGGGACCTTGTGGTCACAAGACCAGTTCCTTAACCACAAGTACATGGCTGCCACACTCCCCTATCATATAACATTTGCCAACCATAAAGGGCAAAGGCCATCATGTGCGTTCCTCCAAAACATGTGCACCCAGCCACTGCTCCTTTTCATGGTGCTTGCTCATGCAAAGTCAGGGGATGGTGTAAAGCACACCACTGTATGTATGAGCTCACAGACACCCATGTCCAGCTAGTGTCGCTATGATTGACGGGAGAGACGGTACGCCATCCCTCCCTCACTGATAGCACAGCCAATTTTGCTCTCTAGACTCGTGGTAACGGATGGCTGTAGCATTAATTAATATTACTAACTAATGTTAAATATATTCTTGTTTATTTACTAATTTCCCAATTTAATGGACAATGAGACCTTGTACTAGAATACTGTGCTGTTGAATTGCAATGCCCCTTAACAAAAGGTTATTGAGCTTGTAAAGATTAGCAGGTCTGGTAATACAATATTATTAGAGTAAACATAACTGGATATTGTGGCAGTATAAAATCATGTTAGGACAAATTCTTAAATCACACAAGCCTAGAATTGTCAGAGGCACTTAAAATATACATGCAGAGGAATCTTAAAAATGACCCCAAAGATTTTCTGCCAGTTCTCAGGAACTGTACTTATTTATAAAGCAGATATTTTGAGCTATTTTGAGCTTATAAAGCAGATATTTTAAGCAAAATGGAGGCATTTCTAAGTTATGTATATAACTCAAACAATTGTTTTATCATAGAACTCATGATATGATGTGGTGTGGTCCAATTAAGCAGGCAATGTTGCCATTGCACTTGTTCCCAGTATACAGTGGTTGGTTCCTACAAAAAGTCATCCAAGAAAGGACAACTGGTGAACTGGCAACACGGTCATGGGTGCCCAAGGCTCACTGATGTGTCAAGGTTTTAAAGACTAGTCTGTCTTGTCTGACAGTTTGTCTGTTTGGGATTTATTAAATTTTACAGCGTGAATTTTTTAAAATTTTTTGTTTTGTGATAGTCTTTCATTTGCATATTTTGTGTTTATTATGGCTGTGGTTTTCTCAGTGTAACTGCACGTCTGTGTCTTTCTTTCTGTTTCAGATTTATAGTACGGGTCATGTGCTCCGTGTTGGGCCTGCATGTAAAACAGAACAACCTGCGCTTAAGGGACAAAAATGTCAAATTATATGTCAGCAATCACATTACTCAGTTTGACCACAACATTATTAACCTCCTTACCTCCTGCCACACTGTGAGTATCATCCATATCTCATGAGTGGTTACATAATGCAGTTTTGTTTGCTGTTGTGCTCTCTTGTATTGTTTTACACCAGCATTGATTTTCTATGTTACTGTACTCTCAGTGACAGATTTTATTTGCTGTATCAAAGTAATGTTAGGTTTGTGCCAAATTATTATGCATTTCATATTTTATCTTTCTTGGGCTACTTTGACGTGTTCTCTGAATTAGATTGACTTGAGATCAATTTAAACCATTACTTTAGTGGTTAAACTGTGAACACTGTTGTTCAAGTACTACCAAGTGATAAATGATAGTAACATAAAAGCAATAATGCAGTAAACACAATAACAACATAAATTGTTATAAACTAAAGAACAGTGGTTTGAAATTATAAATTTAAATGCCCAAATAATATAAGCAAGCTGAGCTTTAACATCTGTGTTCCAACTTACTGGCACACAGTAGCTAAAAGCCAAGCTAATTAAAATCCTGATGGATGTGTAAAGCCAGTTACAAGAGCAAATTTGGATGAGTCAGTTACTCATTGTCAGTATAGTTGTGATGCGTGGTGACGGTAGTATGTCAGTGGTTAAGATGTCAGACTTCTGATCAGCAGGTCATGAGATCCAAACCCACCACCACCAAGCTGCCACTGTTGGATCCTTGAACAAGTCCTTTAACCCTCAACTGCTCAGTTGTATAAATTAGATAAATGTAAGTCTGTCTGGATAAGGGCTTCAGACAAAATACTGTCAGGCATTCCTGAGTTAGTAAAAAAGCTACAATTATCTTCATACTAAATAGACAAGTTCTGTTCTTATTAAGTAAAAGTATCTGTTTTAGAGCTTACTTTACTGACAGAAATGCTATTTGGAAAGTACTGTGGTCTGATACGGAGTCAAATGGCAAGATATTTATATTCTGTGGCTGTTTAAATGCTGAATCCACCCAGGGAAATATGTTAATTATCATCAGTATGACTCATATAAAGCAACAACATAGCAGTAAGCACTCATTTATTTCCTTATTTATGGAATTGAATGGCAGTCTTGTTAGGTCACAAATAACTAGTTATAAATAGTAGTTAACAGGTAAGCTTTAGGACAAAGAACTGAATTATAAGCCTACTTGGGTTATGAAGTGCACCATTATAGCAGACTAAACAATCCTTATTAGTCACTTACATACAAATTTTTATCACTTTATTTATTTTTGTTATAAGAATTATATGTTGTTGTTATATGAATTTGTGTGTGAATTAGAAAAAAAGTGCTTTGTTAGCAGTATAGAAAGTTGGATTATAAAGCCAATTTTAGTAGTGAGAGAAAAAAAAGAAAAGGAAGAGAGGGGAAAAACTGAAATAGAGAAAAGATTGAACAATGTACAACCAGTTTGTTCATTTCTAGTTTTTTTGTTTAATCACGTACTTAATGATGAATGTCTTGATGAACCCTCCCATCCAGTATACAATATATAAGCAGTGCCAAATAATAGCTGATTCTGACTTCTAATTATACTTTTACAGCCATTGTTAGAAGGACCCTCAGGATTTGTGTGTTGGGCACGGGGCTTCATGGAGCTGGGCCCTGTGATGGGCAGCAGGGCTGAGCTGGCACAGACCCTGCGTGGATATTGCTCTGTTCCTGAAGCTCTGCCCTTACTACTCTTCCCAGAAGAAGACACAACTAATGGGCGTGCTGGCCTGCTCAAGTTCAGGTGAGTCCATGATGCATATTTAATGTAGAGAAGAATATCAGTGCTGTTTTGTAGCCATCATTCTTTTTATTTTATGCAAACGCAGCATCATGAGCCTTATGGTTAAGCCTGTGACAAGCTGTTTGTCATCTTAGACTTAGCAAGTGAAAACCCCATATGAATAATGTGAGAATAGGGCAGAAGGCTTTCTGTGCTTATGTAAGGTGCTTGGTGTAAGCACTTGAGTGATTAGAAGCAGAGTCCTGTCCTGGGATGTTTGCCATGTGTGTGGAACAGCTTCCCTGAAGCTGCCTGTCTAGGAGCCGATTAATCACCCAGTGTGAAGCTGTGACAGGACAATAATGTGTGTTTGCTCAGTTTGTCTCTGTCAGCTCAAATATCAAATATTTCCTCTTTTCAGTGGCTTTTCAACTCAGTAATTGTAGTTTGACTAAATGTGACATTAGTCAAAAAAGTAACACGTTTTTAAATAAGCGACTCAGTCAACCTCTCCGTTTCTCGTAGCTCCTGGCCTTTCTCTGTGGCAGATGCTGTACAGCCTGTGGCCCTGAGGGTAAAGAGGCCCTTCATAGCTGTGGTAATTATTAACAAAATATCACCATTGCCATTGTTTTTAACATATATTACACAGTACCTGCACAGTTTATTGTAAAATGCTTTAAATATTTAGTTTGACAAATGATATTATTTCAAAATACCACCTACATACATCTGCCATGACATTGAAACCAACTGCCGAAACATCTCATACATGTCGAGTCATGGAGTCCAGAAGATATTTATAGATGAACCATACTATTTGGCACCTAATTTGCCAAATTCTGTTTTAAAAGACACGTTAACGAAGTCTTAAATATTGAATATCCTGAGGGAAAGTAATGACCACCAAAAGCAATTTCAGTACCTCAATGCAGTTCATGGTTATTGAATGATGAGGTTGCAGCAGAGATTTTGATAACTTTTGAAACACTGTTTTCAACTTGCTTATATCTCTATAGATCTTTGGGAGAATTAAACAAACTGTACTACAGATTACTGTATAGGTAAAATGTGCGCAATATAACTGACTAAAAAATAGTATTCATTGCACTGGCTTACTAGTCTAGTGGAAAACATATATTGGCATTTGACAGTTTTTCAAAAAGGTTTGATTGAACAGGCATGTTGATGTTGGAAAATAATCAACATAGGGGTACAGCCCGATGTTAATCGGGGAGTCTGGTCTGGATTGTTGACTACTTAGCTACTAAAGTGTAGTTTGACCACCAGAGAAAAATCATTCCACCTAGTCTGTTCAGTTTCAAATTGTAAAATGTTTAATGTTTTTATATAGTGACATTAAACAGACTGGTGATCTCTGCTTGCTTTTTTTTGCTTATTCAACTTGAATGTGCCTTCTACTGTGTCCTGATGGATTCTGCAGTATCTCAAATCAAAACATTTTAAAGGCACATTCACAAGCATCCAGGTTTGAAAAAAATATTATTATTAAAACACTAACTGGAAAACCAATTGGTGTTAGTACTCCATAATAAACTTTTGTACAATTGTATTGTGTTTAAGGAAGGTAATTAGATGAGGAAATTTTTGTGGTTATTGAATTTCTGCACCACTGGAGTATGCCAGGACAATGAAAAAAAGCAAACTAAAAAAAGTGTGCCTTGATGAAAAGTGACTTCATTCAGATTTAATTCATATTGCTCAGTCTGCTACAGTAGGTGGTCTGAGACACATTTACATGAATGGGCTTGTTTGGCTAAGGTTATTTTCATATGTATAAAGTGAAATATTTTACTAGACTCCACTGATAGACTGTTAAAAATAGTGGTGTTTTTGTAAATGTCTTCAGAAATTATAATTTGTTCAATTTTACACTATTTTTGCAAATTGTATGACTGTTTTATTCTTTTTAAACTCATGGAAATTCCTTTAGTTTTTTTTATATAAACATTTACACAGAATTACAATTAATATATTATTTAAGTAAAAGCAAGTACCTGAAGAGTGTGT
>JAOVVF010000036.1:19045288-19073253 GCA_028565595.1 Duopalatinus emarginatus | reverse complement strand
TATAAAAGCATAAATTTTAATTAAAAGGCATTGTTTAGAAAAAATATACGTACATAATACACTGATCAAGCATAACGGTATAATGATAATAGTTATCCACGTGTGGTGTTGTACTGCTGTCTGTAAACACTGAAATGCAAAATCCCAGAGCTCTTTATCTGTTATATAAACAGCTGCCATAAAAGCGTGCTGATGAGAGACAGGAGGGATAGAAAACAATAACACTCTGCATCAGTTTTAAATATGCTGCGACACCTTAAGTGCACTTAATATCGATTCATATTTTCCTATTGGCACGGATAGTTCAAGGATGAATAAAAACATATTGACAAAGCTGCAGCAAGGGCGAATAACTTACCAATTACACAAAAATGATGGTCAAATAAAACATCTGACAGGTCAGTGTTGACAGACTGAATGGTCTAAGATTGTATTCACTTCCGAAGATTAATGCTGAAGTTCAAATGTGTGAAGCAAGATATGATGGATTACACTCAGGTAGCTGCGTCCATTGTGGCATTGCGATAGTAACTTCACCTGTGAGTCATCATATTGTCTAGTGACACATTATCATGGTGAATTTGACTTGGAGCAGCATTGAAGTGTGGCCTCTAGTACCATTGGCATTTTGCCTCTAGTGCCAATAGTTTCCTAAGGATAGTAAAATGTTAACTTTGCAGATGAAGGACAAATTGCAGAAACCACTGACGACTACTTCTTTCTGGGAACTTTTTAAACCATGTCTGAAAATTTAATATATAAGCCAAAGCCTTGGTGAATAATCAGTAAATATAACCTATGATTGAAGCTGGGCTATTTTATATGCATAAATTGTCATGCCACTACAAACAGTTTAAAACTGTCAAACAATAAATATCAGGAAGCAGTAGATGGTTAGAGGTGGTTACAAGGCTTGTGTAAAGTACAATGATTTAGGAATGTGCCTGTAACCTTGACGCTGTAGTAGAAGAATGTCTTGTTGACTCTCTAATCATTCATGGTTATGTTCTTTAAATGGTTTAATTTAGCTAACGTATGTGAACCAAATGTAATGCAGTTTAATATTTTGCCCAATTCCATTCCTGTTTTCTGTTATCTATTATTGAAGAGAGCTGGGCAGAATTTACAGTGCTTACTTGATTTTATTGTTGGAGTGTATGTGCTTGGGGCTTTGCTCCTAATTAAATAATAAGGTTAATGTTGTTTAATCAAACACTTTTTCACTTAGAAAAAAAACAGGTATTAATCTATGAACACCCTCTCTTGCTCTCGCTCTGTTTCTCTCTCTCTCTCTCTCTCTCGCTCTCTCTCTCTCTCTCTCTCTCTCTCTTACACACACATGCAAAAACATATGGAAGAATATGCACCGACATATTTTGCACTCTAATACTCATATAGGGGTTTGGGGTCATGCTTTAAGCAGCATAATAAATGTCAAAGAGATTATTTTGTTAGTCCTAACATGCAAATCACAGAGTCGAATTCATTATTTTTAATGAGCGAAATAACCTCACCAATTGCAGGAAGTAGCTAATTGCCCTAACTATGTCACTGTCAAACCCTGAGATAAATTTGCCAGGCTCTTCATTTGCATAATGGCAATACAACAATCCACATTTAACACATTCTTAATACAAATGCTGATTATTACGTTACAAAGTATTCTGGTGTGTGATGGCACTCATATGCATGTATGAAGTGCTTGTATGAGTGGCGAAACATATTTTTTTCTAGTGTTTACCTTTCTGAGTGGTAAGAGACACAGTATTTGATGTTTGTAGGCGTGTGATTGTAATCCAGGCCAGCCGGAGGGTTTTTCTGCTTTGGGACTATGATACAGACAGCCCTGGATGCTGTCCAAGGTCTCGACTCTACTACTGTGATTACCGCATTCTGTCATCTGACACAGAAGAACACTGTGGAGATGACAAGAGAGCTTGAAGGAGCAGAAAGTGAGAAATGTTGGCAAAGAATGGAGTAGAAAATAAGGAATAGATTGTATCCATTACTGGGTGCTGTAGTGAGTGTGGTTTATGAGGGTAGCAAGACTGGGGGGAAAGGTACAATGTGGAGCAATTCTTTAAGTTTGTAGGACAATTCAGGAGCTGTCTTTAAAACCATCAAGCGAAAGAGTGAAAATGAGCAGCAGTTGAAAAAAAAAATGTATTTGCCTTTAGCGTGATTGGGTTCCTTATCAGCAGCAACATTGAGAAGTGTTTTTTTATTCGACGAGACTCAATTCATTTAGCTCCCATCAGAGCCTTAATGAAACATGTTTGCTCAATTGAGTTTTATGACTTTGGTGTTCCTCTGCAATTCAATTAGGTGTGGGTGATTTAGTGCTGGGCCTTATGAAGTGATTACTCTTCTCGTCCAAACCCTATAAATAAGCTTTTCCGTGCTTCATTTCATTCCATTATCATTTGTTTGGTCTCTCTCCAGTGGTCCCGCTCCAGTGAGGAAGGCTTGGAAAGCTACAGATGCATGACAAATTAAAGGAAAAACTAGAGGCTCTGTTATGCTGTGGGATTTTGCTGGAATAGTTAGGGTCTAATTTTCCCATAGCGGAAAAGGGTCTCTGCAAATACAAAGACTATCCCATGATGAAACATCACCCTGTACACAGGGCTTAAGTGAACAGTTATAAAGAAGTATGGCAGTCACCATACTGAACCCATTTAAACAGCTATTCAAAACCAAGGGAAAGACTATTCTTAGGAAGAATGGTATTCAGTTTGCTATTGCTGAGATCATAAGTTCAAATCCTAGCAACAATAACCGTTTGATTCAAGGCTTTTGAACTTATTTGTGTCCTGTCTCTGTAACTGTGAGTCAAGTCAAGTGGGTTTGTATAGTCCTGCCCTTTATATAGCTTATGTGCACCAACCATCTGGGGAGGCATGGTGGTCTCGCAGGTAGTGTGTGTGCTACACAGTTCCAGGGACACGTAGTTGTGGGTTCGAGCCTTGCTCTGGTCTCAGCCTGTGAGGAGTTTGGTGTGTTCTCCCAGTGTCCACTTGGATTTTTGGTGATCCGGTTTCCTCCCAAAAACACACATGGTAAATTGTGAGTGTGAGTGAATGGGTTTATGTGTGTATGTGGTATGCTGTGATGGATTGGTGTCCGGGTGATTCCGGGTGGACTGACAGTCTGACACCCACCATTCCCTTTAATAGGAACACTTGTGCTTATTTATGCATTTATCAAATCAACAAATTTTGTGACAGTAGCGCAAGCATAAAATCATGCAAATACAGGTGATAGCTTCAGTTAACATAAGACAACAGAATAAGGGAAAAATGAGAAATCACAGTGACATTAACAATTACATTGTTGGTGCTAGATGGGCTGGTTTGAGTATTTCATAAAATGCTGATCTTCTGGGATTTTCAGGCACAACAATCTACACAGAATTGAGTGAGCTACAGTTCTGTGGGTGGAAAAGCCTTGTTGTTAAGAGATGCCAGAGAAAAAATTGCCTGCCTGGAAGGATATAGTAACTCACATAATCACTCTCTACAACTGTGGTAAGCGGAAAAGAATCTCAGCCAATCTATAGCTTGAGCTATATAAAATCTTCAGGCCAATAGGCAACAACAGCAGAAGACCAAAACCCATTGAGTTCCACGTATGTCAGCCAACAACAGAAATCTGAGACTATTATGCACACAGATTCACTCAAAATGGACAGTTGAATATTAGAAAAAATGTGTTCACACTCATTGTGTTGCTTGATGTGAATTTTAACTGAAACTTTTGACCAGTTTCTACATGATTAATTTATGCATTGTGCTAGTACCACATGATTGGTTGAAGTGCATACTGGAGAAATGTTGCTATACATTACAGTACACAAGCCAAAAGTGCAAATACACACATGTATACGATAAGTGCCTGAAAATAAATGCACAGTACATGGACTGTAAATAGTTGATTAGTGCAGTCTTTTGCAGTCTTACTGGATTAACATTTTGACCAGCCCAGGTGAGCATTTAGAATCAGTAGGATATTCAGTAATCTGACTGCTTTAGAGAAGCTTTTGTGGAGTCTGCTGGTCGTGGCATGGATACTCCTGTATTTTCTGCCAGATGGCAGGAGAATGAAGAGTCCATGAGAGAGGTGAGAGGGGTCATCCAGAATACTGGTGGCTTTGCCGATGTAGCAGGTTGTTGTATAAAGGGATGATGGTGGGTAGAGAGACCCTGATGATCTTTTCAGCTGTTCTTGCAATCTGCTGCAGGGTCTTGTGCTCAGAGACTGTGTAGTTCCCATCCAACATGGTGAGACAGCTGGCCAGGATGCTGTCTATCATTCCTTTGTAGAAAGTGGTGAGCATGGGAAGGTGGAGGATGGCTCTCTTCAGCCTTTGCAGCGGAGTCTCTTCGGACTAAAGCAACCAAATTAGGTTAATGTACAATGCCAGAGACTTGTGGAATCAGTGCCAGAGTGAATTAAAGGTGTTATGGTGTCTCAAGACAGTTTATGTCCTTATTTATGTTTATTTATTTTTTCCTTTAATCTGTCACCCATCTGTCTTCTGGTTTAAAATTAAATAATGGTACTGTGGCATATTGTGCATCAAAATATTAAATACAGTAGTTTGCAGCATGGTATGAACAACTTACAAGTATATGCTAATAACAACAGAATGGCGGTAGGATTTTTTAGGTGTGGTAGGGTATACAGTACAGTACAGTACAAAAAGTTTTAGGCACATGCAAAAATAATGAAATTTACTACTTGGGAAAAATTACAGCAATGTACAGTAAACAGTAATAAACTAAATAAAGTCAGTATTTATCTTAGCCACTTTTCATCTTAAACAGTTTTACTGGTTGGTGTGGTACAGTGGTAACATCATTGGCTCCCATGTGAGAGACCTGGGTTCAATTCCCAGTCTGGGCAGCCAGTCTGTGCTAGACCAATAAGGGTCCTTGGGCAAGACTCCTAACACTATGTTGGCCTCCTGTAATACCAGTAACCTTCTGTTAAAGTAATGTTTGGAACTGGAAATCTAGGGTGCTTAAGACTTTTTGTGCTTACATATAAATACATACATATAAATAAATACATATACATTTTAAAATGTTTCATCTGAAAAAAAAAATGTAAAATTTCTAATCCCAGTAAAGCATGGGCATTCTTTTTGTAATTAGTGTTCGTAAAAGAGGACATCTTATTAATGTTATTTCCATCTACAAATCTATCTAGTAACAGAGCAGTACTTAGTTTTGTACATCTGGATATTTTGCATGTTATATTTTATACGTTTAAATCTACTGGATTTTAAGGACCATTGACCAACAAACCATTCGTCTTAGGTCATTCATTGAAATTGCACATTAGTTGAAAATGGAAAAAAGGCATACATAGAAAGTAGTACATTGTCTTCCTGTATATTATAAAAACCTGAAGTTGCTTCTAAGGAACATTTTTCAGTGTATGGTTTCTGAATTTAAAGATACTTTTCTCCTGAACAGAGTGCACAGATGAGACCAGGGTTGGAGTCTATAAATTTCTTTTCAGGACTTTTGCTCATTGTGAACCAGAATATGAAATAAGGAGGACAGGACAGTTTTAAGATGAACTGTAGAAATTAGCTAAAAGAAATTAACTGCGGTGAACATAAACTGAAAGTTAATGGGAAAGTTTGATATTGTGACAAACCTGAAAGAGCTTTAATTAGATGGAAAAAAATGTTGAAAGTGGCTAAGAGAGAAAAAGGTGTAAGAGATTGATCGATTTTACACTGACAAGTCCTAGTAATCACCCCGTTAATGTCATTCATAATGCTGACAGTGGCAAAAAAAATCAATTGGTATGGCAGGAACAATTAAGCTTTCTTTTATAGCTGATCAAATGATTAAGTAATAATGAATATTCTCAAGTCCCTGAGGGTGTAATAACCATGGTTTCTATCGTTTAAAAAAAAAAAAAAAAAAAAAAACTGTCTATACTGTATTGGCTTTTTAAGTGATTATATTACATGAGAGTGTCTAGTGTAACCGGATCATGGGCCTGCTGCCCACACTTTTAAGGATGGGCACTAATTCATGAGACGTGGTGCGCAATCATGACTAAGTGCTTACAAAGCACAATGCAGTTTCTGTATGCTACACCATCCCTCTTTTCTGTCTCCTCTGGGCAAAGATACATCCTTTCTCAGGCTTTAAAAATATGGCCACAACATTGATGGAAAGCACAAATTGATCTCTGCTAAAAGCTCCTCATTATGTACAAATCCATTTGTCTTGGTGGAGTGGCCAGGTAGAAAAGGCTTCTGGAAAACCTCCAGACCTTAAAGACAAAACCCATCTTCAGTAGAGGAAGAATTGATTGGTCGTTCACTGTAGACTTCCTAAACCATTTTGGATGACACTAGAAAGAGGCCCTGCTGCACTTTGTGGCTTCAGTAAATGACACCAGGATTATACAATGCCAAGTATTGGGAACAAATTTTTTAAAATAGAATATAATGGATCTATTTAAAGGATTTTAAACACTGAGTTGAAAAAAAATATGTATTATGGAAAAATACATTAAACAGCAAATATAGCTTATTTATTCATTAATCTTTTTGTATTTTTGTTAATTAATTTTAATTAATGTCATACTTATAATGGTCAACCAGCTGATATACATTTTTAATGTTCTAGGCTTCCCATCACTAAGTCTGAGCTGCTTGCCTTAAACATAACCGATTACCTGAATGTGTGGTGAGAATGCATGCTACATACTTGTTCTGTCTACTTCAGCTCTCAATAGTGCGCAAAGACCATTGTATGATTTAAACTACAGCTTTACATTTCAGGTTCTAGCTGTGCTGCAGCTTCACTTGTATGATGTCTTGATATTCTCCTCAGACTTATTGTAGATTACTCATAGTGTCACTTTTTATATTATGTTTAAATATTGATTGTATGCATGTGGAATGACATTTTTTCGAGCTCATATAACCCAGATTGATTTGGAAAATTTCCTATAATATGAAATAATATAAGAAAAATAATATGAAATAATACAATAAGCATTATGGACTGCATGTATTTTCTAAATAACATTCTTCTGGAGTGTTATAATACTACGCTACATATTTTTGATGAGAGATACGTTTATCTTATTTCACAGTGAATGCTTGCAAAGCTTTAAATTTTTAGAAAAGCCTCCCACACCATGTGCTGCAACTTCAGTCGATGTGCTGATGACTTGTATGACAGATACAGACCTAAGAGCATTCTGACGGCCGGGCCCGCAGTTATGCAAATCTACCATAATTAGTGTCACTTTAATAGACTGACGAGAAGAAGAGCATGATCATGGAGAATTTCCTTCTGTCGACTGCACAGTGAATAAAGTACACCATCGGTGGTCATGATATTTTATAAGACTTACAAGATGGGGAGTTGTGTGTGGATTATCCTATATATGTTCTCAATGCTTTACAGACCTCTGGCTATGAAATCTATTGGAAGATTGAGGGAAACTGGATAGGAGCACCCATTTCCATCCCATAGGAAAATTTCTTTTAAGCTTTGAGTGATTTGCTGTGCCTTATTTCTTTTCCCTAAAAATGTAAGCGTTAGTGATATGAGAAGTTTTAGTTTTAAAAATGAGACTTCTATATCAGTTCTTCTTAAAATAAAATTCTTCAGAAACTGGCAGACATCCCTGCCAGAGAGATATATAAATAAAGTATGTAAGCTCTGTTTGTTGTAACCTCTGTAGACTTTTCTCAGCAGTGTCACAGTCTGTCACTCTTATGCTGTTTTTAAAATATTGATGTGATAATAATTAAAACGACATTTTTACAATACAGAATAACATAACAGATGGTTGTAATTACAGGTCTGTCTCTAGCCCTAAATAGTAAAATGCATAAAACTGTCTGTCTCAGATGTGGATTTGGTGTAATGTTGATATCATATCTATTGAGCTTTGTGATACTGAGGCACACAGTGTGTTCTTTAGCAGCACCACAAAATGTGCCATGACACATTTCTGTCTTGGACTATATTTAGTCATGCTTTTGCAGTGAATGACGATGATACACAATGAAGATAATGAATTTATTCTCCATGGATGAAACAAAACTATTGCCTTACAATTTTATAACATAACATAATGTCACAAGACTCATTTTTCCTTTATATATTTATTCTGTTATGATCAATTACTTTTATAAAAAACCCATGTCTCAAAATGATTGGCACCCCACACCTTCTCTGGAGAGAATAACAGCTCTGTTTAAGTTTTGTACAAGATTTCATTCTAAAGATTAAATCTGGAGACTGAACTGGCCTTTTCAAAATATTAATTTAAAGTTCTTGCATACAATCCTGTCATCATTTGGATGCACATTTGATGTATTTTCCGTTGAAAGACATAGTTGCTATAGAGGTTAAAATATCCTGGAATTCATGACATCAACTACATAAAACAGCCCCAAAGCATCATTAATCCACCACCATAGCTTACTGTAGGATGTCAGGCACTTTTTCATCTATACAGTCCCAAGTTTTTTCTACTTATGATCACAGTAAAATATGCGAATTGTAGTTCTACTATATTGTTCTTGTACTGTATTTATAAGTTTACTTTCTGTGTACAGCATTTTGTTATGGGTGTTGCATTTAGCTGATTTTGAATCACCTGAAATGTGTAATTCTGACACTGTACAGTTCTTTCATTTAATTTTCAACTTTATTCTCATTGTGTTTTAAAGATCGCTGATATTATCCAGTTCCACCTAGACATTTGTATATTTCATACCCATTGCCTTATAAAGTAGTATTTTTATTATTTTTATTTTATTATTATCATTTTATGCGTACTGCTGGATGACCTTATTTTTAAAAACATTTATTCTTTGCTTTTGTCAGTTTATACTTATTTAAAATATTTTAACAGAGTGAATATTTTCTGCTACATTTCTTTGAGAGAAATAGCATTCATAATGAAACAGTTTCCTTATAAATAGCTTAAAATCTGATAATGAGATTCATTTCACTAGTTTCAGACATTTTTGCAAGTCTGCATGATGATGGGGTGCAATAACTAAAGGCTAGATGAGACAGATAGGACACCAAAAATAAATATGACTGAACAATTGTAAATTGCATGTCATGCTTTTTGTTTATACAATGGAAGCCAACTAACTGCCTTGTATAATACTCCAGTATATCTATCTTCACATTTCTTCTTCCTATTCAACCCAATAAAATATGAATATTATTAAAAATAGTTCCTAATAGAATAGATTTTGTTAATGTAAAATCTATTTCCTGTATTCAGTTGTTTGAGTGGAAAATATAAATTACTGTATGCAATTTCCCTTAAGGATGCCAATCATTTTTAAGTGTAAAACAATTTTAACATGAACAACATTATAGATAAAGTAATAAAGTGACCTCAGGATGCCTCTGAGACCCAATCACAACCTTCTGGAATTAATCTTGCTCAGTAAACATCATCATCAAAACAATTTTGGAGCATCACTTCAAATTTCCTTATCTCCCCAAAAAATACACTCCCATTTATTAGACTTATAAACAATGGATAATCAGGACACTTTTAATCATGCTGACAAAACACACATTTCTTTGTTTGAGTTTGTAAAATCTATATATTATGTTTTCTAAGGATTAATGCAATTTGAAATTTCTGATATGTTGATGTAATGTGGTACTTAAATGTGTCATCATAATCATCATAATCATCATCATCATCATCATCATCATCATGTTACTGCACCAAAAATACAAAAGTTATAAATTATGTTAGCAGCAAGTGTGTTGTGTATGATTTACAAACAATAATTGTGTGAATTGTGATGTTCAGACTAGAACAATATGTGAATGAGACTTTTGCCCATGCTTCTTGTGATGCAGTGTTCAGATCTTTAGTGAGTTCAGACTTCTGGAAATGTCTAACTAAAAGTAAGCCACGTAATACTTAATTGCATAATTGTACATCCAGTGTAATGCCAATTTGAGGCTATAATGAAAAAAGACACACAGCATAAAATAACGTATGATTTGTCTGTAAGATATGTGTGAATGAAATTTTTTTCACAAGTATAAATGCTGTTGGCCTGGAGCAATAGTAAAAATGTTTTATTCTTTTTAGTACAGATAACCAGGGGAATATGTAGCGAATGAGAAAAAAATGGTCTTTAGGTCTAGATTAGGTATCTATTTCAATTGTCATTGCCTACTGCAATCACACTATTGTTATCAGAAAGTCATATCTTCTTTTTATTTTTATTATGTTCGGACTTTACAGCTTTTGATTACCTACACTTGGTCATTGGTCACACCAGTTTTTATCCCCCTTTTTTCTCCCATTCATTTCTTTTCCCCATTCATTTCTTTTCCCCATTCATTGGGGAATCACAGTAAAAAAATTATCACACTGTGCTTTGAAATAAACGAAAATAAATAAATAAATAAATAAATAAATAATAAAATTTTTTATCCAAGCAACATTATCCAAGATCGAGGATGATTTGTGGATGTTTATCTCTAAATCTGACAAAACTCAGGTTGTTTGGATCGTCAGATTTACGTAATGAATAAAGTAGGCACTTTTTCTTTTATTATTTCAAAACACAAAAAAATTAATAAATATATTTATCTATTAAGCAATAGTAAATAAGTAATTTTGTTTTCTACTTATAGGTAGAAAAGTCCAAAATTGCAGGTCCATTAAGGCGAACAAGGGCAGCACACGATGTGTAGCCTATTTGAAAGATACAGCCTACTGTAGATGGCCTTGATGGTGTTTTTATATTTCTTACAGGTAATTTTAGAGCCAATGAGGGACAAGTGCCACGTCCTTCTTATAAGTAAACACAGAACAACAGCGTCTGTCTGTCTCCCAATCCCACTCCAGCAGGCATGCTGGGAGCAGCTCTCCGGCAAATCGTTTGGTGACACTGTTTGATGGAGCCGTGCAAAAATATGAACTTGGCAGATGTGCTGGCATATGCACAAGCTCACACTGCTAATGAATACAAAGCCAGATCTGGCATACTAATGTGACAATAATGTTGACAAACAGAGTTCCAACACTTGCAGTTAAGTTCCACCTGATCTGCTTTTAATCAGGAGAGGGTATAGGTTTAGAAATCTGTTCGGGCTACTGATTTAACGGCATGAGGATTTTAGGGGGAAACATAAATGTCTGAAAAATGCTGTTGATTATGTTTATCTTTATCATAACATGAAAACGAAAGGGTTTTGTTGCTAAAGAAAGTGTTTTCACAGATCATCCAGCTGTCAGAAGCAGGCAGATGTGCCAAAAAAATACATAAAACCAAAGAGAATGTGTGTGTATGTGTCTATGTGTGAATGAGTGTGGGACATTGTCAACTGTTCAGATGTGCAGTTCATTTGCCTCTTGTTGTCGTGATAAAATTAAGTGTTAATGAAAACATTCGAAGGGAAGACAGACATAGAGGGATACAAGTGTGAATGTGTGTGCGCCCTTGAAAGAGATTTGTGTGCCACTGCACTGGATAAGTTGGAAATGGTCCAGGGAAAATTGAATTTGTGAGCAGAATGAGAGTGCAGGTGAGGAAAATGGACATGGTCCCATAATGCACCTCTGCATCCTCCAGAAGGAGGAGGGTGTTTGCTGCATAAGGGCAGAGTGAATACTTGAGAGAGCCCATTTTATTAAGTGAGAGCTGAAATGTGCATTGGTCATACGCAACTAATGTTGTGTTGCTGTTAGATTGCGCACTTACTGTATTCTGTAGCTCCTCAACACCATATCACTGTAATGATGAATCTCAAGGCTCAATGATAAATGCTTGTATAGTAATGGAAATAGAAAAACCTTATTACTTCACTGAAGTTTGTTTTCACTTTGTATTCATTTGTGCCTCTCGGCACCACTATTTTATTTTTTTTAACCACTCTTTACAATTCAGAAGATGGGTTTCAACAGTGTTCCACTTGTATCAGCTGAGATCAGGAAGCTTGACTGTGAAAGATAAAAAAAATGTCTCCTGTTCTTCAACTGTTATAACGTATGTTCTGATATGAAGTCAACATACAGTAACAAAGAAATAGAAAATTAATAGAAAGATAATATAGAAAAAACCCCACTAGTTTTTACCATTACCACTGCTTTACCACTAGTGCTAAAGACGAGGAGAACTCAAATACAAATATTCAACTTTATTCTTGCACAGATACTACAAGACCAAAAGTATTTGGACTTTACAATGATTTCTGGGCACAAAGTGAACTTAGGACATTAGGCTAGGAGGTTCATCCAGGTTAGAATGGAAGAACTTGTGATAAGCTTATATGTAAATATAGAAAACATTATTCAACACTGAGAATGTGTTGTCATTATTCATCACATCTAAATTAAGTATTTAAGTAGATTTAATATCAAGCACTTCTATTTCTAGTGCTGCTTTAACCTTTTTATCGGTTATTTCCCATAATGATATCTTTATTTGTACTTAAATATGACGACTAGGTTATTTAACAAACACAGGCAATAAATAAACTTAATAGTAAACCATAAATCTGCAGTATTTAGAATTGTCTCTGAGGACCTTTTAGATACCCCAGAGCTATAAGAAGTCTAAGAAAATAAACTGCTTGTAGAGTAAAGACCTTGTGGAGTGATGATGATCTTGCCAAAAGCACAGAAAAGTGTTTTGCATTCTCTGGGAAATCTTCGAGGTTTTTTTTTTTGTAGCATAAAAAACGTATACCCCAAGAGTATTTTCCTAAATTCTGAGCTTTTATTTTCTTCCTTGAATGAACCCTTAGGTTCAATGACAGGGTAGATAAGGTGAAAGAATTTATTGGAAGGATTTTCTAATCAGTAAAGTGGGTAAATGATATCTAAAATGAAGTTTGATAGCGATTATCAGTTTTTTGTAACTGGATCTTTTCCAATATTTATATAATAAAAGGGACACATTTGTAAGTTCATCTAATCTAATACATAAAGCAAGGTTAGTGGAAAAAAAACTAAATAAATAAATATATTAAGAAACCCTTGGCTGCATTCTGTCAATTTTTGTAAAATATTGCCATACTCCCTGCTTATATGCTTTATTTTCTTCCTCCATTTACTAGGCTATATTTTCCAACTTATATTATCTCTGTACAAATGATATTCACATTTCTCTACTGAGTGAATGGCTATTCAATGGCTGCCAAATGAGTGTGAGCCATTGGAACAGCAATAAAGAAAGAAAACTGATTTGAGCTGGACTAAACAAAGAAGACAAACTGAGGCAGCCAATGTAGAATCAAAATGCTGCTGTCATTAGTCAACACAACAGCACAGCCAACTTTCTGCTGCAGTGTCATCAGTGTTAGCCTTCTTTCCGCTGAACTGCAACATCTGACACCATGCCAGTATGCAGAAAGAGAGAGGGAATAGGAAAGAGAAGCTTTGCTATAAACTTACAGTACAATGGCTTAATGAAGTTTTAAGTCATTTATTATGCAAAAAACATTAGATGATTTGGTGCACAGTTTCTGTGAAAAATCAATTTTGTGATTATTGAGCACAGGCTTAATTTATTCTGATTCGGTTTCGGCATGAACTTTGCTAAGTGACTGGAAGGGGAATAACTGATTTAGACAAAAAATATTTTTAATGCATGCTATAAATGATAGTGTAGAACATTTAACAGTTTCTTTTTAAGTATTGCTATCACAGTGTGAACAATGAACTGTGATGAATAAAGTCAATCAATTATTATAATTACTCATACATGTGTTTATCGTGTCTACATCTATAAATAAATATATATAATTTATAATTTATATATATAATTTATATATAAATATATATAAAAAAAGTTGACTCAGAGTCAGAATTTATAGCACAAGTCAAAGAAATCATTTAAAAATAACATTAATATAATAACATTTTATTATTATTATTGAACATTGCACTTGTTACCATATTAACCCCCCCCCCCCTTTCCTTCCCCTTCTAAAAATCTAGACATATATTATTACAAATTTATGTACACTACATCATACATTTGTTCAGTACTCTGGAACACTTGTCACCTTTCCTCTTGCATATTGTTACCTAACTACAATCAAGTAGCTATTGGATCTGCAACTTAAAATATTACAAATAAATTAATCAGGGACATTGCAGTGCAAACTGATCGGGGGGGAACTTGGCTCATCATGATCACGCTGTGTCCAGCTAGGTTTTATTTGGGTTCTCCAGTTTCATTACACCTCTTAAACACACTGTTGGATCAGCTATGTTAAGTAGTAGGTGTGGAAAAGTGTGTGAGTGTACGACACTCTGTGGTGGACTGTCATCCTATCCATGATACTCCCACAATGTGTTTGCAGGATAGTCTGACCAATCATCTTCACAAGAATAGAAAGTTATGGAAGAATAATCATATAATATACTATATAATTTTACATAATATTTATATATGTAATATAATATTATATATATATTTAAATATATAATATTTCATATTTCAACAGGTGACATTATTTTTAATACATTTAATACATTCTATTTCCAATTTTTCCCCCCAACATTTTAGTGAAATCAATCTTATTCTACGTTATAAGCCATGGCAGAAGCAGAGTTGGATGCAAGTGCAGGTAAATCATTAGTGAACCTTTCCAATGCAGCCAAATCCAAAATGCAATCCAAAGGCAAAACAGAGACAGGCAATGGTCAGACTATCTATAAATAATGGGCTAGGTTAAGAAAAGAAACTGTCCCTAAGGTAATTTAATAAAAACACTAGCAATGAAACTAGACTTGGTAAGGCTATGACAATACTGTGCAAAGTAACTTAGTCTAAGTGAGTGCTTAAGTGTGCTAGGACTGTGATTGCTGTGAGGGGAATCAGTTGTGCATGATTAGAACTCTAGTAACTATGAACTTCAGTATTGCTGGGCAGTGCAGTCAGTGGCCATGTTTTTAGGCTGCCAGATGATGTTCGAATTGAGTCAAGAGCTTTCTCTTTTGTGGTCTGCTTCTTGGTCTGGAACATGTTTTTTCAGGCTTGAAACTCTTAGCATAGCATGGGGTCATGGATGTTGTTTGCCAAGATCCAGCAGCACTTCTCCGGGCCACAGCCCCTTCCATTCAATAATATGTTTGCGCTAACCTTCTCAGTGGCATGAATTCAGGAGGGGCTCTGAGAGAGTAGGCAGGTTTCCTGAGCCCAGTCTCCTCCGTTTTTAGCACAGAAAAACCTAAGAAACCATCCAATCTTCAGGTTACCCAATTCTACTTGTCTATTTATTAGGGATGGTACGCAGATGGTACTCACATTCTTAGTTTCTCCATGAAATTACCACATACTGAGCATGCCAAATAAGCTCCCTGGTTGCTCACAATATCCTTGGGGATTCAATAGTAGCAGAATACATGGTTAAACAGTAAGTCGGTGGTTTCTATGACTGAGTAAGGGAATCAGTTATAGTGAATTTAAAACTCTGTCATTGACAACCAAAACAGGGAACACCCTTCATGTTGCCTTTGAACTTGGGAATGTCTGTGATCAAATTTATGACTATGTGGGATGAGGGGCACTGTGGTACTAGTAGTAGCATGAGTATAGCAACAAAATACCAGGGACCTTGGCTTGGGTGCATGTGGTAAAGGAAGCCACATAGTGATGAATATCTGGTCATATACAGGGCCAACAGTACTTTACACAGGGTACTTGATATGTTCGGTGGGTGTCCAAATGGCCTGTAAGCAGAGCAGTGATTAGCTTGCCTCCAAGTTGTGCTTGCACAAGGTTTATTAATTATCTGGGCATGTGGAGGGGAACAAAAGGAGGCTGTTCTGTCTCCCAGGAGAGTGCCTGTATGAAACACACTGGGGCAGGATAGGTTCAGGGCTTTGGTGTTGACTCTCAGAGGGGTACATGTGTGAGGAGTCATAGAGAGATATAAAAGAGTGAAATGAAACCAAGTGACGACCAACTTCACTGTCTTTATATAACAAAAGGGTGGTAGGTGCCCTCAAGCCAGTTGCATCACTTCTCAACTTCTTCTTTTATAGCCACTAGTTCTCAGTTCCCCACATCATACTTTTACTTGGCCGGGGACAATTTTTGTGTTAAAAAATAATATGGGATGCAACTTGGGTTTTTCTCCAAACCTTCATGACATTACAAGTCCTACTGCTGTTTCTGAGGCACCCCCCCACAAATGACATGCTGGGATCAGGGTTCAGCAAGACAGGAGTGGAGGTAAAGGAGGATCTTGGATGGTAAAATCCTTGGTAGGTGGCTGGGTTCCAGAAGGGTTTTTATAGGGCCCTTCATAATCAGTGAGGTAAGGGCTATAGTACTAAAAACACTTGATAAATTGCCCCTTGATGTCTCTCCAGCAAATGTGACAGGACTTGCGACAGGATATCATCTATGTAAGCTATGATGAATTTCCCAAGCATGTCCCACAGAAAGCCCTGTATGGCTCTAGTCTCAGGAACATCCAGGCCTGGTGGAGTCGATCCAAAGCTGATTGCATGAAGAGCTGAGACCCCTGTATTTGGGAGACATAGAAAGGGGTGGATACATATTGAGATCTATGGTTCCACCACTGACAGAAAATAGGTGCAAGAGTGTGGTGGTGTGCTCCAGTTCAATAATGCAGTCATAGAGCCGATGAGGGGGGATAACAACTGGCGAATCTAAAACACAATCTAAAGGCAATTCAGAGACAGGCAATCGTCAGGTGGTCAGGTGATCTATAATTAGTGGTACAAGGACTAGTCTGGTGCAAACTAGTCTGGTGGCTAGGCTAAGTTAAAAAACAGAAACATTAGTGACATTAGAAACATTGGTGCTATTCAGAGAACCAGCCCATGTCTGCACCAGTATTTATTGAAACCAAGAATGAATCAGTGGAGGGCATTGCAAGACCAGGACAATGGGAAATGACTTGTTAAATGATTCTTATTTGTAAATGCAGGTATTTTATTTTGTTTTCTTAATTAATTTCCTTGCCTTTTAATATTATAACCTGGTCCGGTTTTGTGCTTTAGTTTACATAATCTCTCACAACTTTTCACAACTTTTGCAGCCTTTTTTGTAAAATAACATAAAAAAATAAAATCAAATAAAATATTTGTATTTTTGCATTTGTACTGTTATTACAGATTAGTTAGTTTTTATCCAGAAGGCAAGCATGAATCAACTATTGGTGATAAGAAAAGTCGAAGATTACTCTTTACTCATCTATGACTTTGCATGCTCTCTAATGTTGCCAGGGTTTGTACTGAAAAGCATACTATTTTTTGGCTCTAGCTGGGAGCTAACTTTTGTGTTTCATTTTTCTATTTTTGGTAGAAATGCACTGAATGATTCAAAGTTCAAAGGTGCGCAAACTGGAATGAAACGGTTGGAATGGTTTCATGTTGATCAGTAAGGGGTTATGCGAGTGATGGCTGTCTATGACCACAAGTGAACAAGTGTGCAATGTAGCGGTCACAAACGTACACTTATGAAGTGTGTGTCTTGGCTGTTGGAGACAAAAAAAATCACACATTGTCTAAAAGAAATGCAGTGTGAATGTGAGGTAAGTCATTTTTACCACATTAAACTGGCAGCCTATACACACACTTTCACATACCATAAGCTAGCAGAATTTGCAGTCTATTCTGTTTCAGCAATCAGAAGCAGATGAAGACATTCCTGACATTCTTTGCCATTCCTGCCAAACCTTTACTTTCAGGTAATTGTGGGCTTGAAAAGTTTCAGCATGTCAAAAAAAAAAGTTGGGCTCCCACAAGACCTTGATTGTCTCAGCTGAACCTTCATAAACCTCTTTGTAACCCTTACTGTCTGAAATAATGTCTAACAATGTCTGACGGCAGGAGCAGGAAGCTGATTCAATGAACAGCTGGCTGTAATCACAGAGAGACCATAGTTCTGTCATAGGAGCAAAATGAAGAGAAGCCCATGTCTGTATTCTCATGTCGAATTTGGGCTCTTTGAGTTGAGAAGCAATTCCTGTTAATGATAGACAGCTGTGGGCAGACAATAGGTTGCTAGGCGACAGCATGTCGAACAGGCAGGTATGTCAGACCATTGTGAATGAGCGGAGAGGGAATGAGATGTGAGGCACAGAGGCAACGGGAGCATTCAGACCCAGTCTATTCTTTAGACCCCCAAAAACTTAAAAATAACTTATAGATTTTGTAAAGTTAATAAATATTATATTAAAAACAAATTCAAACAAATATTACATACAATCTTATGAAAAATATCTTGGGCCATAATGTGTCTTTATCCAGCTGTTTAAAGTTGTTAACTTTTGCAATTGTGTACTGCAGACATGATACATATAAATGCAAAAGTCTTTAAACAACTTGAATCTCAAAGCACTGGGTCTGTCATTTGAAGGCAGATATGATGCTGAAAGTGCTCTGATACAGTGCACAAGCTCCAAGGTCTCCGTTCACACCATATCCATCCACCATATGCATGCCAATACATATTTATGATATTCATGTCTGCTCTTATAATGCAAATTCAGGACTCTTCAGGGAATAGTGTGTAAATATCAGTATAAATATACAGTATTTACAGTAAAGGTATTATAGGCTTTTATCCAAATCCTTAGTAATAAATACAGTCTGTATTTATGTCTGCTGCACAGATTTTTAGTTAAGATTAAATACACTGTTGCGTTTCCTGAGTCAAGAGATTTCTAACATTACCGCGGGCATACACTAACCATCCACTGTCCCAGCTGTAATTGTAACTAAGTCACACTGTTATCCAAATCATGTGGCACAGCATAATGCATAATAGCATGCAGATACAGGTGAGGAACTTCAGTTAATGTTCACATTAACATCAGAATATAAACATATAAACACAAAACTGTTTAAGCAACTGTTTTACCAGAAAACAACATTCAGATAAAAAGCCAATATTTTCGCTAAGAATCGACTTAAAAAAATATTAAAATATTAAATTTAAATATTAAAATATTTAAATATAGCCACTTTCTTAACAAACTTTTTCAAGCTTGGCAAAGGAGATGTTTATTTAATACAAGGCAGGGGTGGGATTACTCATCCTCACTTTTAGTACAGTAGTGCATTTGATCAGTGGCTAGATGATAGACTAAAAGACCTTAGACGTTTGTAATGAGTATATTAAATGTATAATAATAATTTATAATATTAAATATATTAAATAGTATTACTAAATAATAAGTAAAAATGAGTAAAAAGTATGTTTTTTTCTTTGAAAGGTAATTAAGTAATATTATAGGTATTCTATTTCAATAATTATATTATAATTATGTTCCCCAAACAGAGAACTGTATGGTAAGCGATATAAAGTTAACAGATGACTGTGTCTGTGTTGTTGGTGCTAAAGTAAGCATATAAAGTATGCTAGAGTAGCTAAAGTAAGTGAGTTATAATTTTTGTTTAAGCATACCATTTGATTTACCTAGCCAGTGTTTATATTGTCTAGCTAAAATGTACATCTACTGCTTCTTACAGTGTGCTGATTTAAAATTCGCTAACAGTGAATGTGTATAAACTCACAAAAACAGGGGACAAGATATAAACGCTGGGAATGCTTTATTTAACAAAACATCAAACAACCAAAAGTATCCAGACATGAATAAACATAAATCAAAAACAAAATCAAAACAGGGCAAAAATAAACAGCAAGCAAGGAACAGGGCAGGATCAGAGTCCACAACAGGGGAATAACCAAAACAAGAGAGTTTACGACAAAATCCTGGAAACAAAGTAACCCATCTTCATAATAATATTTTCTAATATGTCGTGCCATGTATGCTGTAGCGGCCGGCCTAAATAGTCTGTCTAATCAGTGTGGTGGCGTGACTCAGGTACGAGCTGGGAGACATGCGAGCGGAGAGGGGATGGGGTCTCACGTGACGTTCAGATGCAGTCGTGCAACTTAGCATGATCGCTATGGATTCCCAGCTATGGGAACACTAGGTGCAAAGCAGGAATACACTTTGGACATCTTTCATCATGTTTCATAAAAATATGCTTCTTGTAAGCATATTTGCATGCATGTACACACACTACTGCTTAGGGTATACATTATTTTTTAAATAGTGATACCATTCATTCTTAACCACATTACAGAATACCTGCAACCATTGGCAGAATTGCGTAATTTGAAACAGCAGACTAATCTTTGAGGCATTTTTAAATCATGGGCTATTAAACATTAAGAAATCCAGTCAATCTGCACTGTACTACACGAGATCATTAGTGTGTTTGGAGTAGATGGGAGTGTGTTACCTCATTCTTTTTAGACTGACTGGCTGCGTGCTGAGATCTGCCTCATACCTGTTGTTCTAAAAATCTGTGTATAATTTATTTTTATGTAATGTTTTTCTCTCCACATTGGATTCATTAGGCATAAACCCAGCCACTAATCCTAAATTCTTAGAAATTTCATATCCGCCCACATTTTTGCAGGCAAAATGAGCCTCTAATGGATAAACATGCTGTAAAGAACAAAGAAAGAAAATCATGGTTTAGATCATATGAACTTTAAAGCAGACAGCCATTTTAAGCTACTTTATGAAAAGAGAATAACATTGTTAAGGAGTAGGACGAGAAGAAAATTACTGAAGAAAAATCACTACAAAGAAGAATATAAATTAAATGACTTTCCATTTCAGACATTTTCTAATCAGTGATAAATTCACATGAAAATATGCATAATTGTGGTTGTCATGAACACACATCTCACACATACCTGCTTATGTATTCAGCTGCAACAGAGACTAGTCTAGCCTAGACTAGCTTTTGAATACTAAATAACACTAAAGGTTACAGGCAGTAAAGATATACAACAACACCCATGCTATGATGATGATTGCTATCCAACCCCTTCATTATCATCTGCATTAGTTTGTATAATTCACATACTAAAGTCATTTGTACTTTTAAAGACTACAACTAAATACTTTGAAGTAGCATCTTTCTTTTGATCTTCTGTGGAATCAGACCAGACAGGCTAGCCTTTGTCCACTCATATTAATAAGCCTTGGGGGCTCATGACCTGTTTGCTGGTTCACCAGTAGTCCTGGAATCAAAATACTTTACAAGAAATGTTGTTCTGCAGTCTTCTATATGTATATAAGCTGGGATAGAATAATATTTGGCAGAAGTGAACAGTTAGTTCTCAAAGCTGATGTGTTGGAAGCAGGTAAAATAGGCAATTGTAAGAATCTCAGAAATTGGCAAGCATAAGGATCTGAGTGACTTTGGCAGGGGTCTTTTAGGAATAAAAGATATCCGTCAATTAAGAACACTCTACTGGGTAAAACTTACATTACACCAGGGCTTTTTTCACTCTGTCTCATATCAAAGTGCTCTTAAAGCAAAGATAATCGAAAAGTTGGTTGTAAAACTTGTACACTCCTCAATTCTTATGTGTGAGGTAATAGATCTTGCACGGTTGATGCACTGTGATATCATTTACGACTGCACTTCTGTTCAAAATGACACCACAACATCAGCTTTCAGTTTGTAAGGAAGATCATTTTCTGGCATATAAAAAAGTCATTTTTCTTTTCAGGCCCACTTGAAATAGTGCATGAAAGAACAAACAGCATTTATTTATGTGAGCAGCACCTGTAGCTCTGGGCTCAGAGGGCACAGGCTGTATTTTAAGGCTCTTCTCTCTGATGTGTATCTGGGAAAACAAATATAAGAAAGCTCAGAAAAACGATGCATTGTAATGCAATTAAGCAGCATGAAAGGAATATAAATGTGAAGATGAACATGGCTCAGCATCTTCGTTGCAGGAAAATCAATCACAATTCTCTCATGTCCACCCACTATATCAGTGATAAATGTATATCTTGTATAAAACATAGCTCATAACAAACCTCAGCATATGGAGAGCTCTTAGTTTTGAACTTGGAGCAGTTCTCTCAATGTCCGGAACCAAAGATTGGCCTTTAATCCATTATGATTATGTGAGACAGAGTCATAATGACAAAGAGCTCTTTAGATCCTACTTATTCCTGGAAATCTTTTTTCTGTTTGGCCCCTACCAGTAGTGAGAGGGGTTATGTGATCTTCCCTGAGAGTGAACATGTTCAATTATTAATTCCAACTTGACAAGGGCAGAAATGTATGCGTGCACACACACACACACACACACACACACACACACACACACACACAGTGTTCAATATCTCTTCTTATTTAAAATAAAACCCAACCGACCTTTCATTAGGGACTACCTCTGTGAGATTGCAGGGCCAGGGTCACTTGATTGAAAAATGTAATTAGGTGGACTCTCTCTCTCTGGCCCCCCCACACGAACACACACACACACACACACACACACACACACACACAACGTGCCTGTCTAACCCTGAAACTGGAACTGTGATCTTGAATTCAGTACAATTTAATTCACTTCAGTTTTACTTATAGTACTTTTAACAGAGGACATTTTCCTAAAACAGCTTTAGAAAAAAAAAATTCTGGATTTTACATTTATATAAATTTGATTCATGATGAGCAAGCTGGAGGTGACAGAAAAAAGGTAAAACTTCCGAGATGACACGAGTAAAAAAACTTAAAGAGGATTGTATAGTGCAAATGTATAGCCTAAAAATTCATTATAGTTATAACATCAAATTTGATTTTTGTTAAAATTTGTCAACTATGCTTTTATGGACACTTGACTGATAAGAAAGTAAAACTGTTCAGTCATAGTTATCTTGCAGTGGCGGTTTATATCAATCAGGTTTCCAGCCTGTCCCTTGTGGTGATGTCGACTGTCCATGTGGGTTCATCCTAAGCAGTAGTGGATGATGTTCAGTTGATGAGACTCCCAGCAGATGTAGGGCATCAGGGTGGATCGGGCAGGTCCGGAGAGCAGAAGGAGATGGGTATGGGGATCACCGCTATCTTGACTGAGTGGGAGGTGAAAAGAAAGGGTAGAGAAGAGAATACATAGTATTAGGTATGTCATTTTTATGCAGTGGTTCCAAAAAATGTAGACAGCATGGAGGAACTCCAACAGGACTAATTATCACAGCATAACTACAAGGGAGAACCAGAAGTTAGCACAGACATGAAGGTGCCCTGGGACTTAAAGCGGCCAGCCACTTCGCAGTCAACAAACCTGAGTGAACACGTGAAATTGGGGGCCTAGGGGATCCAAACATCCCAGTTTACCAAAACACTCTGTGCCCATGAACGCTTTAGTTCTGCGCCTTTAACTACGAAAAACTATTACCAAAATGCTTGGCTAAACAAATAGCTGATCTGGAAAATGAGTCTCGCTGGGCCAGATTTTCCACATGCATAAGTTACATGTCAAATGCTTCACAATTTCTTTGGTTTCTCATGATCAATGTATTTTATTATGTGATTTTTTTAAAATATATTATTTATGATTCACTTATATGTATGTGTTTTGTTTGTACACATGATATATCTTCTTTCCACATTTTAATTGTTTTAACAAACACAGTGGTGCAAACACTAGGATCCATCCTGTCCAACATAAAGTGCAATAAGCATGAATGATCACCTGTTTACATTTAGGACATGGGTATACTTACCATATACACTACATGGCCAAAAGTATCTGCACACCTGACTTGCCAAACCTGGCCCCCTACTAACCTTTACTGATGTAACACTGTAACAGCCTTAGCCTTTCTGGGACACCTTTTACTGCATTTCAGGAAGGGGCTGTGGATGAGGAAGACACACAGTCATTTTTCCAATTCATCAGTTATCATGCAGGGACATGTTTGAATGTCTTAAGACATTGTAAACAACTTCCGAACAAAAACAGTGTGAAAAAGGCCCACATAATGGCCATGCAATAAAATCTTAAAACATCTAATTACAAGTTGAAATGTATGTGAGTTTAACATAAGTGGATTAAAACCAAACAAAATCATTCAATTAGTCAGTCAATTTTTTTATCCGCTGTCAGGGTTGCAGGAATATCCCCAGACAGGGCGTCAATCCATCTCAGGGCACAACACACACACACCCACACATTAACTTACACACGCACACCTAGGGCAATTTAGCATATTCAATTAGCCTACTATGTGTGTTTTTTGGGAGGTGGGAGAAAACCTGAGTATCCGACAAAAACACACCCAGACATGTGGAGAACACACCAAACGCTTCACATACAGAGACCGGAGAGAAGCTCGACCTCACAACCCCAAGTCCCTGCAGCTGTGAAGCACACAGGTAGCACACTAACTGCGACAGCACCATGCCGCCCCCGAACTAAAGTAGTTGACAAAAATATTTTCAGCAGCTCTGTCATATCCACCATCTGTCATATCCATCCACAATATTCCACTAACATTTGACCGAACCTCTAATTAGCTTATTGGCGGCACCTGCATATGTGCATGCATAATTACTATGCTACGAGTATAATGATTTAAAAAAGACCACATAAATAAGTTATGACATACAGTAACATAAAGACATGCATGGTCTAAACAGAGTTGGTCTAGTCTATACTACAGTATATTATGAATATCAGGATATCATCACACATACACATACACACACCCAGTGATAATTTAGTCACCAATCCGCCTACTACCATGACTAATAATAAATAAATAATATGAATATAACATTATAAACTAAAAACTGGAAGAAAAGCAGTGTAAGAAATTTTGTTTAAGGGATGACATGACATTTTAAAAAAAGGAGGCAATTTAGGCTGAGCCATTTTGATCATAAAATACACATTTTAGCGCAATATAGATGACAGAAAAATTGGACGAAAAACTGTCCATTTTTTATATTTAGGTATGAAAGAGAGAGAGAGAGAGAGAGAGAGAGAGAGAGAGAGATAGTGGCTGTGAATGTGACAGAGTGCCCTCACACAGTTACAGACTTTCCAACAGGTGCAATATGGCAGAATGAGCAATCTCAGCCACTGATATCTGCAGACCCATGATTTGACAGGTCAGAGCATGAGCAAAAAAAACCCCATGAATTTCTTCTCTCTAAAGTCTGATTGGTGGTCTCTGCTGCGCGAAGAGATCTCTTTTGAGACGAAAGGCCTGCTGGGAAGTGGATGATTGGCTCTGTGTAATAGAATAGTCAGGGACTAAATGCATCCATTTTGCATGTGAATAATCACCTGTCAAACAGCCCTATTAAAAAGGTTAGAGCCATCTTCCCTTATCGGGGGGACGGAGCAGTTGACTGCCAGAATATGCAGACTGATTCAAATACTCCTTTTCATTCTGACATTTTACACACACACACACACACACACACACACAGAGAGAGAGAGAGAGAGAGAGAGAGAGAGAGAGGGGGAGAGAGAGATGCCCACACCTGCTGCATTTAATAGTATGTTTTTGTTCAGTGAGGACAGCTCTCCTAACAAAGAAGAATGCATTATCTAACTGTATTCACATTTCCCTCTCCGTTTCTCACACTAGTGTTATTCTCGCTGGAACCTCAGTCTTATCAGTAAGCGACTGTTCACTTCTCCAAATATGCCCCCGCTCATGACTTATGCATGCCTACTCGGGGGTTATGATGCGAATAAATCTAAGTGTTGTCAGGCACTGAGGCGTAACATAAATTAAAAATGAACTTACCAGTGGCATGGGCAATTTGTTTATCATGAAGGGATGTGGAAGAATTCTCAAACTTTGGAAGAGCATGTGTTCATCTAATCTGCTTCTCATGTGCAATGTTCTGGTGAGATTGCTCTTTTTCTCAATGGACTAGGATTTTTGGTTTAACAGCAAGTGAACGAAATGATGAGCATAAACGTTTGTATAAATGAACAAACTTAATAAACATGGTTCACAATTTTATTTCATTTGGGGTCTTGAAAGATGGCAAATGCTTGTCATATGTGTAACTGTAGACCAGCAGTGGTAAATATCACCTGGATTCCCCAGTTTGCATGGTCCAACAGATTTAAAAAGTGACTGTCTGATGTAGTATCCATAATAAATACCACTGTTGTACAGTCATCTTCCCCTGGAACCTTGTTAGCACACTCCCACCAGGGAATACTGGAAGTCATCTGATGTTGTGTTTCATTCCTCCTAACCACCATGTGTGGGGAATAATATCTGGATAACATATGCCATGTCACGAGGAACTGATGCACCTGGGACTGACTGGAAAGTTGTTTGATGCATGAGAGACTTGGAGATGGTGCATGGTGATGCACAGGCACCAGCACAGATGTCTTGGTACACACCTTGCACTGCAAGGGGAGGTGGGTTGGTTTGTCCAAAGTCCTTATCAAAAGGAATTTTCAACTAATAATAATTTGTAATAGCCAATAAATAACTATATAAATTAAAGTCCAGTGCCCCTACAGATAACATCTAGCCTGTTGCAATAGATGTCACCACAGAAACCCAAATCTCAGTTTAAGATTGATGTGGCTATAGTGCCGTCCTCCTGGTGAGGGTGACGTTTTGTTTGTCAGACAAACCTGAATAAATGCATGAGAATAAGTGGGTGACCACTTTACCAATCTACAAGGATTTACAGTAATACAAAGTAGTCAAGGGGCATGGTGGTGCCACAGCTAGTGTGTGTCCCTCGGGATGTGGGTTCAAGCCTCAGTCTGGTCTGTGAGGAGTTTGGTTCTCCGTGTGTCCACATGGGTTTTTAGCCAGGTGCTCCAGTTACCTCCCACCTAGGCTAATTGGATACACTAAATTGCCTCTAGGTGTAAGTGAATGCGTGTGTGTACATGTGGTACCCTGTGATGAATTGGTGCCTTGTCCAGAGAGTGTTCCTGCCTTGCAACCAGTGATTCCAGGAGGGCTTTGGACAAACAGCAACCCTTACTGATTTAGCGGATTAGAGAATGACTGGCTTCTAGTTGTCTGAAAACAGAAAATGGGCATGACCAAACAGGATATGTCTCTAGAATTTGTTGGCAGGTGCCCTCTAGTGGTGTGGCAGTGAACTGTCCCAGACTAGTGGACATGCTTATTGTTTCTTGATGAACCTTTAGCCATTGATTATTAGTTAAACAATTAAAGTATGTGATTTGCAAATCTCAGTCCATACATCCAGAGTCACTTTAAAATGGGAATTAATTGCATATTTCTGAAAAAATGCCAGGAACAATCTCAGAACGCAGTCTTCTCATCATCAGCTTCTAACTGCCAAGCTGATTTTCCATACTGGTTTGAAATCACCATGCTCCATATGTTAGAATCTTCAATAGAGGTTCAATCATAAATGCTAAATTACTATCACTAAACTGACGGAATGAGATTTTGCAAACAATTTCATGATGCGCAAAAGGTAAGGGCATGACCAAGGGACTTGAGCTGTGTCCCTGTGTCTGCTGAAGCAATCTGAAAGGTAATCAGATGTAATTCCATGCAGAGTGTTAGTCCAGGATAAACCAGGTGCTGTTATTACTGGCTAGGTTCCCAGATGCCAAAAATTTAGAGAAGTCTAGTGACTGTTCTAAGGGTGAAGCTGAAGAGAGTTTGAAACAGAACAGTAATAGTAATGATGCAGTCAGACCTGGAGACTAAGTACACAAATCACACACTGTCACTGAACTGTTAATGAATGTCATTCTCAGCTCTGACACCAACCTAACAGAGGGACCTGGTAAAATATGCTGTTTGTTTGGCTGGGTAAAAGAAGTTGCAGAAGAGGTAAGAGGGAAATGTCTTTGCCTGATGTCTGTCAAAACATTTACTGCTCTGCCCTGTGTGATGTGAGAACCTGTGCAGCTCGATGGGTTTTTAGAAAGGAACAACTTGAGTGATAACAGCTTGTAATGGCGACATTGGAAACGAAAAACGTGAGACATGGTATTTTCATGGCAATACAGCTTATCTCTACCCATCACATTTACATTTTACATTTACATTTACTGCATTTGGCAGACGCCCTTATCCAGAGCGACTTACAAGAGTGCTTAGTTAAATTCTTGGAGTATCTGAAACTAGCAA